>JAWWLR010000002.1:11745557-11759487 GCA_035041075.1 Acraspis erinacei
TACTAACCGATCTGAAACATAAATTTTACTAGAATATTTATTAATCACCTGCTTAATGCGTTCACTCTCGAAGCGTCTAGGTATCGTCTGTCGAGCAGAGGCGACATGGAAGCAAAAATTAGTCCAAAATTAATTTCTATACATTTTTCTATAAATTTCGTAGCAGATATCTATTTGGAATTTCCAGATGACAGTGAATAAAATTTACACTGTTCCTGTTGCATTGCTCTGCGCCAAAACTGTGGGCTAACGTCTGCAATTCGCAATTACGATCAATTGATTTCACTTTGTTTTTTGTTGGCAGTCGAGTTAATCGTCTGTTGATTAAAGATCGATGAGACATTCAAAGTTTTGAATCTGTCAAAGTCCGTATACTATTGGACTGTCATATAACCATAGAAAGAGTCGTCATAATTATAAACTTGATCTCTGTTTTATTTTTTCAGGATTAATCACTGGTACGAAAAGAAAAAAACCCATAGATGCACCACCGGATCCACCAAATAAACGCCCAATACCAGCATATACGGATCGTTTAAAATCACGTGAATTGCTCCTAGAACGTTCAACTTTTCGGAGGGGTGCTCATCGTGCCTTTTTTCTACTTACTGAACAATCCGATCCAGGGAACAGCGCATATTATGAAATTTTAATCGAAGATACTGGCTTGCGATTTGGAGTACATGCAGACAGTCACAGTCGCTTACTTAATGTTTACGTGATACCTCAGAATTATCGACCATGGGAACTAGATAATATGAAAACAGTAGTAGCGACAGCAAGGCGCATACAATTTTTGGTGCACAAAAATGCAGGAGGAATTATAGTTGGAGCTTCCCCTCCACCCAACCAGGTTGTAAAACCTCGCGTACACCATCCTATAGCGCTCAGGAAATCTCAGAAAATTAATATTTCAGATCAAAAACCATATTCAGTGGGCACTGGTCGTCGGCAATCCCAAGCGGGCATGGGCCCTATAAAAAATAGTCTTGTAACTCACCGAACATATAAGACGGCTATTGACCTTAACCATCCTCAATTTAAGCAGCATCCAAGATCAGGATTTCAGCCTTATCGATGATATGTCAATTATGAGGGCTGGTTGAAAAGAGTAGTCGTTGCCTTAATGCTTGTCTGATACCTAATGATGTTCGACCACACTGTCTATTTAATTTTAAAACATATCTTGCTACATAAATCAAATACTAAGTCCTCCAGGGTAGGTTGCTTTTTAAGAAACTGAAAAAGAAACGATTGCTCATCAGAAAAGGGAAGAGGGTATTGATCCAAACAGACCCTAAGTGGTTGCGATTCCTCACTAGATTAATCATGGGCCTCTTTAAACCTATAGCGTGGATATTCATTCTCACCATCCTCACTTGAATGATCGAACAAGATCAAGATTTAAACGGGAATGACGATTAATTATTTGGAATGGAAGAAGCCAATAGTCATCACGTCTGTTGTTATTCAGAATCTTCCAGCGAATGAAAGCCAAAGATAAAGATTCCAACAGGATGGATTATGATGAACTTAAAAATTCCAATTTACTTAAAATAATCTAAAATTTTCTATAAAAGAGAAGACAATATTGTAATAGTGGAGGGTACCCCACAATCTATATACTACCATTATTCCAAATCAATACAATTTTTGCTACTCCGGAGCAAGGTAAATTATTTAAGAAGTTTTAGCATTTTCCGATTTAAAGCCATTCCGAAAATTCACATTCTCATTGCATTCTTCGCTCGCAATTCTGAACGCCCCTTTTGCATCTTACTCCTTGCGCTCAATAATGAATTTTTGTTACAAAATAAAATTAATATTATTGAAATAAACATATCTGAGCTACTTACTATGTCAGTTCTTACGATTATCTGGGTATAACTCTCACATTCTTGAATCTATATTTAAGAACATCTAACAAAAGATGAGTTCAGCTAACAAATCTTCGGAAGCGGTTATGAAGATTTTTACATTTGCTAAGTCGGACAGCTGGAGATTCAAAAGAACATTGTTTTCGAAATGTTCCTAAACGTCTTAATTTTCACTCTCTGAGAAACCTGCTTTTCCTATATTTAAATGGTTCCTCGAAGTACAAAATTTCTTCCGAAGAGTGGGGACAGGCCATCAGAGACCTTCTCTAGATCCTGTTGAATTGTCCAGAAATACTTATTTCTACAAAATTTACAAAAGCCAATTTTTATCAAAGGAATTGAATTTTTAAGCAAAGCCATTTCACATTCAACGTGGAGGTTCATTTTCCAACCAAAAAATATGAATCCTCGGTAATTAGTCATACGCCATTATTAGAGTAAATGTTAGAGTAGAGAATTGCATATTATTCATTTCATTATACTCGTTTCTTCCATACAGGATTGTATTCTAAACAGGAATAAAAAATTCCTTCACAAATCTTATTGGGCTTCTGGTGTAAAGAAGAGTATCCTGAGATAGTGGACGGCTTGCCTTTGCGGAGTAGACCTTGGATTTCGTCACCTTCAAATACTTAGTGTTGTGCAGATTTTCTAGATTAGAAGAGTCTAGAATGAGCCTAACTCATGCTGGCCCAGCAAAATTTTGGTAAGGTTGCTTACGTGTTCATCGGGACCAATATTATTCAATTTGATGATTTGCTATTAACTCTTCAGCTGCTGCTTTTTACCTAGATGATCCTTGAATTAGTGCCTGATTTCAAAATACTTGAAGCAAGCACATTTCGGTAGTACGAGCTGGTTGCTTTTGAACACCACATTTCCGAGTTTGCTGCAGTTTTAGCAATGCTTGGTCGTCCTATTAGTCTATGTTTCAACGTTAGATTTATTGTTGGTTTACGAGCTTGTAGGAGAAGTACTTATTGTCCTGTTGAGTACTCCTAGCCATTCCTGAAGCTTGATTTTCTCGAACGATAACAGAAGTCGTTTTCATTAAGTAAGCATCTGAACTCTAACTTGTCTACGCATCAGACGCATCTCAAATTTCATTAATCAGATAGTCGAACAGAAGAATAAGCTTCGCCTGGAAAAAGTCTTTGAATGACACATTCTCAGACTCTTTCCACAGGCGAATTTCAATTTTTTCCTGTGAATCTGGATTTCCGATTGTCGAACAATCGGTAAATTCAGGGTAAATTCAGGTTTTCAGTTTAGAAAATCGAGGGTATTGAATGAAAATTGCAACTTACCTTCCCATTTGTGGAAATTTAGACCAGACCGTTAAAATTACTCAAAAAATTCATCAGAGTTTAGATGATTATACGCAATTCAGAAGCAAGCGGTTCGGCACGAACGGAATTGTTACAAAAATGTTCACTCACGCGCCTTACGACTTCAAGTTCTCGTGCCATTAAACTCAGTTCCCGAATAAAAAACTACAATTCACTATTGTCAAAATATAATTAGTTCTGTTTTAGGTTTAGTTGAGGTAGGTCAATTCCACTATTACTCCTTCGATGTCCTTTGGTTGTACGATATGCTGAACTGGAATGTCATCCTGAATTCAAGGCAATATTTTTAGGTTCTAAAAATGGGGCCAAATGTAATTCGGAGGGAGATTCTTCCGAGTTGTGTTATGGCCCACCATAAAAGTTTTTCTTTTATAAATACTGGAAATTCAGTGAAATATAATTGAGAGATAGATTTTTCCGATTTGGGGTGTAGAAAACTATAAACAAGTGGTTTTTTAAATACTGGAAATTGGGTCAAATATAATTATAGTAGATTTTCTTGAGTTAGGGTATGTCATAAAGTATAATTGAAAGGTAAGTTATTGCTACTTGGGTTACAGGCTGCTATAAATGGGAAGATTTTTTTATGCTGGAAACAAGGTCAAATGTGATTAAGATGATGCTTATCCCTGACTGTATATACATTAATGAATAAATAGCTGTTTGCGATTAAAGTTCGCAAAATTTGTGTAGAATATTTTTAACTTTCGAAGAATCTTTTTATTTGACACAATGTGGAAAGCTGCATATACATATTTTAATCACATCAAAGTTAATGGTGGAACATAAACAAAATTACTGAAGTAAAATTTATAAGCATTTATATCTCTTATCCTCAGAACATTCAACTTAAAAGTTAAAATAAAGAAAAAGGAAGGCTATTAAATACATTAAAATAGACACAACAAAGAAACAGTTATCTAAAAACAAACATTTTCGCCATTCGCAAGCTATCTCTTATCAAAGAACAAAATATGTATATACCTTACTGAAAATATAAATTGTTAAAAGTTAATTAATAACAGGTAGTATTAAATTGATATAAATTGATACATTCATGATAGCTATCTTCAAAGAAAGATATTCGTATTGCAAAAATTACATCTAGTCGAAGACAAATAGAGTGCAAAGTCTGATCATGACTATGAACTAGCTTCATTCTTCTTGGTACACCTGTTTTAAATGACGAAGTTTATGAGTCAAAGTACAATTTTATAATCGGGTAGTAAATTCGATATATAAAAGTGAGTATAATCGAAGTTTGTCAGTCCCTGTTTAATGAAATCAGCTTGAAAAAATGAAAACTGTCATCCGAAAAATATTGGTTGCATTCGTCGTTTTCCTGAATCTTGTTGGTGAGTTTTAATTTTAAGTTAATTCTACTCCTTAAAATCTCCAATATGAATTTTTTTTCTTTCCAACCCATTTTTGTAAGATTAGAAACTTGGAATTTCTATTATTGCTATTATGCAACAAACTTTGTAAAAGTTATTGGTCTTGAATAAGCATCAAAATGTAACAAATAAAATTTTACTAATTACTAGTGAATATTTGCGGATTCGGTTAGCCAAAAATAAATAACCAAATGTTAATATAAAATTAATAATTCGATTAGTTTAGATATTTGCAAATTTAGAAGTGGAATGAAACTGATTGTTTGATGAAAATAAATTTACAAAGGACTGTCCTTAATAATTTAAAAAAAGTGATCAACAAGGAAAATGAAAAAAGTAGCAAAGTTTAAAAAAATAACGTGATGGTGTAGCATTCTCCTTGCTCTTTTAACAATAAGAATGTTCTGTTTTGATATTGTAAACATAACTTAGCTTGTCCGAATTACAAAAATCCTTCGGCAGCTTTAAACAAAGTTAAGAACCGTAAGAATTTATTAGATTCTTCAAATCACATTGGATCAATGGACTCGAAATTTATCATACGTATGCTTGGTCTTCATGTGCTAATTTACCAGAGTTCTGCTTAGGATTTTCAAACTTCTTTTCGGTTGAATATTTTCCTTATTTTCTACAAAAAATTGCAATCATTTAATTATTATTATGCCCCTGATTGGCATGAAAGATTTTTTATTACAAATGAAAAGTCTTCTTTTTTACCTTTTAAATAAAAGTTAACTCGGGGACCTCTTAATGCATTCAGAAATATTAGCGTTGACTGGCCTGAAATTGAAAAATGGATATTGAACTAAATTAAAAAACTAAAGATTAATTGAAACTTTTCTTAATTAAATCAATGGTTGGAATCGACTTTTAAGTTGTGATTAACTTTCTCCAATTTGTAAATACACGACAAAAATATTTGAATTTGGTTGAATTTCAAACATTCGAGAATAAAATTGAAAGAGACTTTAAACTTTATTCAAACAATGACGAAGCAATTTTGAACTTGCAAATCAGCTAAAAGGAAGGTACTCCAGGTGTCCATCGCCGATTTGATTCTCCCTGATATATGTTGTAGTACTCGAAAAACTAAGCGACAAGTATTTTTTTGTCTGTGGAAAAACACTTTAAGGGGGTGAAACAGCTCCTCAAAACTAGGGGTATCAAGGGTCGATTGTATAGTTTTGTGTATAAAAATCAAATTTATTTCGATCAAAAAAAAGAAAAAGTTTCCTGGTGATGAATGGTGAATAATCTACTTACGTCAAAAACAAAACAAAAATTAAGGGGTTAATCCACCCCTACATATATTTATGTATATTTGACAACTCGTCTATTTAAGCTTACTTTATTCTTGTATCTGCTGTATCTGGAATTGTTTGCATTTTGTCATACAAATAATACCTTAACCAAATTAATTTGAAAACCTCAAAAACTTAGAAAAGACTTTAAAAATTATAAAGAATTGACCAAATTTGTAAATAATTAAGTAAAAAACCCTGCGTTTTGATAATACCATTAGAGAAACGAATTGGAAACAAAATTGGAAAATTGGAAAGAAACAAATTGGAAAATTTATGTTCGCTAAAGTAGTTCTCTACTTTTTGCATATTTAATTAATATCTTTCGGTCAAACTATGCAAGATAAGAAGAAGATGTGAATTCACACAAAAGGTGCACCCATAATGAACTAAAAAATTCGTTATGATTCATTTTTTGATAAGACAGGCAGTTTTTGTACCCATCGTGAAAAATTACATTGCAAATAAACAGATTCAGTTTATGGACAGAGAGAAACAAGGTAAAATAAACTGTTTGATAAGAGAATTGTTGTGGAATTAGATCTGAAAATCTCCTTTTAACATTTTTCCTCGCGAGACATATGATGCGAATGTGTTCATTAAAGCCGAAAGAGCTTTAACAAAAGAGAATTCACAATTACTAAATTTCAGTTTTCGATGGTTTAGCTTTTAATTTTAAAAGCCATATGCAGAAATTTTGGGTATGTGCAATAATCGAGTGCGCAGCGCGAAGCGCGAGATCCAACAAGTGCGGGCCCTGATTGACAATTGAACTATTTGGTAGATAATTCATGAACTTTATTAAAAATTCGTCGTTTTGGAAAGAAAATAAAAATATTCTATTTTAAATTTACCTTTGCCTAATTAAGAATCATGACTTGCTGTGTCGGATTCATTAAGTATTTTAGGGCCCCTCCAGTAGGCTTCTTAAATGCAAGGCATCGAATCAGTGTATCTGATGTCGAAACATCTTGTCCAGGGAAATGTAGTTTTATGAGACTTAAGCTAGCTCGGGTAGTTTGCTTGAGGACAAAAAATAGAAACACGTTTCTCCCCGTAAAAACGCAACCTCTCTGAGGAAATTCAAGTTATTAAGTACTCTAGGGCTAGTTCTATTGGTTCTTCCTCAAACACGCGACATACGATTTGTACAGCACGTGTGCAAAATCTGTCTTTTCCGCGGAAATGTAGCTTTAGAACTATTTCAGGCTTGATGACATCAAATTAAACCCAGTCGCCAGTTATAAAAAACACATCTTATCCAATGACGTTTAGGTAACTAAGTGCTTTAGGGCCCATACAGGAGGTTCCTAAAATACATGACATCTAATCAGCGTAATAGTTATACCAAACACGTCTGAAATGAGGAAGTGTAATATTAGGAGTATTTGAAGCTCCCACTGGCGGGTTTATCAAGGTCACCAAATCCAACCACTGCTCCAGGTATAAGAGAAACATCTTCATTGAAAAACGGGGCTTATTAAGTACTTTAGGGCCCCTCCAATAAGTTGGTCAAACACTCGACATTAAACCTGTGCACCAGGTTTAAAAAACACGTTTTCTCCTGGGAAGTGTATTTTTTTAGTATCTCAAGCTCCTTCAAATGGACTACTGATGAAATTCAAATCAGAGTACGGCCCCAGGTGTAAAAACCACATCTTCTCAAATGAAGTCTGGGTAAATCAGTACTGTAGGGCCTCTCCAGTAAGTTCATCAAGAACACGGCATCCAATCAGTCTACCACGTATGTGAAACACATCTGTACCTACACAATGCAGATTTAGGAGTATCTATAGCTCCATAGTATTGATTGTTTGAGAAAACGACAGCCAATTGGTGCACCAGATATACAAAACACGCCTTCTCAAGAAAAGAGTAGTTTTAGAGGTATTTTGAGCTCCTTCAAGTCGGATAATCGTGGAACCAATTCCAACCACTGTCCTAGATCTAAAAAATACATCTTCTCCAAGAAAGTCTAATTTATGAAGTACTTTAGTCTTCATCAAGTAAGTTCTTCAAGGACAGGACATCCAAACAGACTTTAGAAGTATTTTATACAACATACAACCTGCTCAGAAGCTATAAAAAAGTTATTCTCTGGTGAAGTATGGTTTTCCCTCTATTGTATCGTTGACTTGTTGCGTGTACTGGCTACAGTTTATTTCAGAAACCCACTTGAGTGGACTTAAAATACATTTTAAAGTACAATTTGCTGGAGAAGACGTATTTGGTACACCTGCTGCATAGACTGTATACCATATATATGAGAAACATACTGGAGGGACCCCAGAATATTGCATAAACCGGCCGCTTCAGAAAAAGTGTGTTTTTTACGCAAGGGATAGTATTTTGAATTGTTATCCTCGATAAACCAACTTGAGGGAGTCTAAAATATTCATCAAACTACAATTTCCTCACTTGAAGGCCTGTTTTATAGTATTTGTGCACTAATTGGATGTCGGGTTCTTGATGAACTTACTGGAGTAACATTCTCATGAAAAATTCTGTTTCCACAACAGAACAAATGTTCTGAATTCCGATACACGAGATGCTTACGTTTCGAAGCAGTTGCACTAAACGAGGTTTGAATGTAATTTCCATGAGGATAATTTTTACACTCCTTGTACAAGCATTCATTTCGGGACTCGCCTGCTTCAAGCGTTCATTTTTAAAACATAAACATAAACCATAAACACGTGAAAAGCGAGCGGGAACATAGAAGTTTAAATGTGAGCAGGATGAATGGATCCGTAAACTATTACACCTCATTTTTAAAATTAGAAAAATTGTGTTCACAAATCTGTCTTTTCTTTTTTCAGGATTAATCGCGGGTACCAGAAGAAAAAAACCCAAAGGTGCACCCCCGGATCCACCAGATGTTCGTCTGATAGCAGAATATACGCTTCGTTTAAAACCATATGAATTGGTCGTGGAAGATCAAACTTTCCCAGCTTTTTCTAGCCGTACATTTAGTACAATTACTGAACAATCCGATCCAGGAATCACGCCATATTATGAAATTTTAATCGAAGATACTGAATTATTATTTGGAGTGCATGTAGATAGTCATAGTCGCTTGCTTAACGTTTACTTGATACCTCATAATAATCGACCATGGGACATGGATAATACCAAAACATATGTTGCTAGAGCAAGGCTCGTACAATTTTTGGTGCACACAAATTATAATGGAGTTATAATTGGAGCTTCCCCTCCACCCAATCAGATCCTAAAACCTCGCATACACCATCCTATAGCGCTTAGAAATGATCAGCAAATTAATATTTCACCTCACCAAGCATATCAGATGAGTATTGATCTTAATCTTCCTCCACTTAATCAGCATCCAAGATCAGGATTTCAACATTATTGATGATACGCTTCGAAATCCTAATCTTAATACATACGTTGCTACTGCAAGGCGGGTATTTATAGTTTGCAATGCACAAACATCATCTTGAATTTTTGGAACTTCCTCTCCACTCAATCATACACCAAGAACTTGAGGGTATGTTGCTTCTTAAAAAACTTAAAAAGACGAAATGGATCATCACAAAAAGGAAGTGCGTATTGGTGCAAACTGACCCTAAATGGTTACGAATCCTAACAAAATTAATCATGGGATCCACAGGCACATCACGTAGATGTTCGTTTTCACCATTCTCGCTTGAATGATCGTACAAGATCAAGATTTAAACGATAATGATGATACACTTAAATAATCCACTTCATTAAATGTTCTAATGAGAATAAGCGATTCTATCAAATTAATTATTTCTTATGGAAGAAGTCAACAGCTAACACGCGTGTCGTTTGTCACCACCCCCAGCGAATGAGCAAAAAGATCGGGATTTCAAAGGGATTGATGATGATAAACTGACAAATTCTAATTTTTTCAAGAGAATTTAACCTTCTGTTCAATATTCCTTCTTTTTCAGTTATTAAAAATGTGTGGCTCATATATAATAAATAAGAGAAGAATCAAGATTGTTCTATTGGAGGATACTTTAAAATCCATATAATAGAATTATGCGAAATGAATTATCTAATTATTTAATTTAATTAAAACAATGTTTGCATGATACTAAATAAGTTTAACATATCAAACAAATGCTTTCTGATTAATATAACTAATGCCAAATAATATGTTAATCTTTATTACGTATTGTCTCATTTAATAAAAAAGACTGCCTGCACTATCGCTAATCCTATATTCTTTTCATTCAACGTTCTTTTGCTCCGACCAAAGGAACAACTTTTGAAAACCAAATTTACAAAAATTTTAATCCCTAACAAAAAGTAAGGGAATTCCCCAAGCAGTAAAATTTCCAAATTTTCTAAAAATTATTTTAATATTCAAAATTCCTAAAACTCCTTGAATCCCTTAAATATTCTGACTTACGTGATATTTATAATTTCCTCATTTCTCTGCAATCGTTAAATATTCTGAATTTCGGTAATTTGTGGAATTCTCGGAATCCCCATAATTCCTTGAACATTCTGAATTACTGAAATCCCATCACTTGTCTGAATTATCTGAATTCCTTGAATCCTCTAAATTCCCAGAATTCTATGAATTTCATGAATTCCCCGAATTTCATGAATTCCCTAAATTCCTGGAATTCTCTGAATTACTTGGAATTCCCTAGATTCCTAGAATTCTCCCAAATTTTTGCAGCTTCTGAAATCATTGAATTCTCTCAATTCCTTGATTTCTCTAAATTACTTGAATTATCTCTATCTTTTTAATTCTTGAACTTCCTGAATGCAGTGAAATCCCTGAAACTTCCTGAATTCCTGACATGTCGTGAATTGTTTGAATTCCTTGATATCTCTGAACTCCTGAAATATTTTGAATTCCCTGAATGCATTGAATTAAATCAATCTCCTAAATTCCTTCAATATTCTGCTAAGATTCAAAGCCGAATTGAAATACTCAAGAAGCTTTTGGAACTCGTCTGTAATTGTCAACATGATAAATGCCATTGTCACCGATGACGAAAGAAAAACAGAAGAATACCTGATAGAAAAGGAGTATAGTAATGCTTCAGATGAATATGAAGAAAGCATGGATCTTCTCAGCGATGAGAACGCAACATTCCCTCCAGTCATTCCAGCAGGTAACTCAACGTTCTTAGAGAATTCGATCAGTAAACAAAAACGAGGTAACTCTGTGAATATAAAACAAGCTTTAATTAATTTACCCAAGTTCTCGAGAAATTATGTCTAATTGATAAGTTTTGATGATTGATTTAAATCACCTTTTCATGATTTAAATCGTTTATCTGGTATCCGAAAACTTCATTATCTAATATCAAGTCTAAATGGTGAAGCGTTATAGATAAATGGTAAGCTGATTTGCTTTCTATTTCTCCTGTTAATCAAGAATCGAGTTGCGAATTAAAACGTATTTATAGTAAATATGCAATAGCAATCGATTCACTTGATAATTTAGGTTAGGTAAAAGTTCAACGCGAATGGTTATTTATACATCACATTATAAATTGATTATATAACCAAACCAGGATAGCCTGGGAATTATCATTGTGTTATATTAGCACATGTCCTCCAATTAAAATTGGAATCTGGTTTCCCATCGTCCGGCAACAATTATTTAATATCCAGTGTAAATTAGCGGCTCAACCTATTAACGGGATGTTTATTGTCAAAGGATTACCCAAATATTCTCTTAAAGAATTCCTACGTTCATGACGCCCTCTTCGGAGCAGATTATGTGCCGACCAATCTAGCAATCAAAAGGAATTAAAACCTGTGATTATTTAGAGAAAAGTATCATTCGTATCGTGGGACTCTCATGCGATCCTATACTCGAGTAGTTACAATTCCGTACAGATAACAAGATCCAGAATGTGTACTTTTTTATCTACCATCGCTTGAATGTTTGATCCAGTTGGTTATCTAACTTCTAGAAGCGTCTGAGCCAAATTCTTTATGCAGTATGTATGGTCGCTAAAATCACATTTCGATGATGTTACTAATGGCAGATTACTATTTGCGTAAGGAATGGCAATCTTATTGCACAGAGCTAAGAAAATTAAAAGCTGTGTATATCCCGCGTTTGGTAGGTAGTACATTAAAATCAAAAGATACAGAAATACACGGTTTCACTGATGCATCCACTCTACCATATCGAATTGTTCCTGTAAAACAATTTAGCGTCCCCGCTTGGAGTTATGTGCAGCATTGCTGTTTACAACAACAAAACTTAGGTCCGCCTAACTAAACACCGTTTCAGTGTTTGGACTACACAACAATTTATGAGATTGATTTTTTTGAAATTGTGATGATGTTAGCACTATGACAAATTGGTTTAATAGTTTGTTTGAAAGGTGCGATAATTAGCTGTTGTCAAATTCAAGACTCCGGACTCACACGAGTACTTATTAGGCTGGTTTCATTAAGAGTTAAGTCGCTAATCTTCATGAAAACCGAAAATCGCAATAGGATAGTGTTTTCGATCGCTCGTGACAAAATGGTGGCTGAGACAGAAGCGCGGAGAGCTCTTATACAAGAGAAGGGGACATTGATTGAGTTCGGTTTTTACACCTCGATAAAGAGAGATAGATTGTGGACCTGTGAACTGATGGCAAAAAATTCAAAAGTTAATCTTTGGCTCTACAAAGTCTTGAGAAGACTATTTGGCTATGCTCCTCGCTAGAAAAAAATACCTTCATGTTCTAACACATCTAAATCCAAGTCTCTAATTACGCTAAAGCTGCAAAGAAGCAGGTCTAATAATCCGGATTGGACGTAATCAAACTTACTGAGCTGAAGCAAGCTGGTGTACATGATTCTCAGGTAGATTGTTCTTTCAAGCTTTATTCGAGGCTAAGGTTCAAATCTGCTAGCTGCTTATATCATAGAATATTCACGGATTTTATAATCTTTATAATGATTAATAATAACGAGGCTATTAAATGCATAAAAATAGACCCAATAAAGAAACAGTTATCTAGAAACAAACATGTTCGTCGTTCGCAGACTATCTCTTATCAAAGAATAAAAAAGGTGTATACTTTACTGAAAATATAAATCGGTAAAAGTTAATTAATAACAGCTAGTATTTAATGGATATTAATTGATGCAGTAATAATAGCTATTTTCAAGAAAAAATATTATTGCAGCTAAAATTACTTCTAGTCAAAGACAAATAGAGTCCAATGCCTGTACATGACTGTGAACTTCCTTCATTCTTCATGGTACACATGTTTTAAATGATGAAGTTTATGAGTCAAAGTATATTTTTGCAACCGGGTAGTAAATTCTATATATAAAAGTGCGTGTAATCGAAATTTATCAGTCACTGTGTAATGAAAAAAATTTGAACAATGAATAATGTCATTGGAATAATACTGGTTGCATTCGTCGTTTTCTTGAATCTTGTTGGTAAGTATAAATTTTAAGTTAATTCTACTTCTTAATATCTCCAGTACGAATTTTCTTTTGTTTCTAATACAGTTTTTTTAAGATTATAAACTTCGTACTAAAAAAGGGAAATAAATACTTTTATAGAAACAATTTTCCTCTCGGCTCAAACAAATTGTAATTGCACCTTAGGCGCGGGTCTGTTGGAATTCGCGCTTCAATTTCCAAAATTTTGTTTGTATCTTTACCCAATTTTCCATAAAAATTTCTATTAATGAGCAAACTTTGTAAAAATTATTGGCCTTGAATAAGCCTCAAAATTTACCTAATAAAATTTTACTAATTTCTGGTAAACATTTACGGATTCGGTTAGCAAAAAGTGAGCCAACAAAGGTTAGTACATAATTAATAATTTGATTCGTTTAGATATTTGGCAATTCAGGATTGGAATGAAAATGATTGCTTGATGCAAATAAATTCATATGGGACTGTACTTAACATTTTTTAAATGTGCTCAAAATGGAAAACGGCATAAACACCAAAGTTTACAAAAATAACGTCATAGTGGAGCATTCTCCTCGCTATTGGAACAATAAGAAAGTTGTATTGTGACATTTTGCCCA
>JAWWLR010000002.1:11787852-11805873 GCA_035041075.1 Acraspis erinacei
TAGGTTAGCCATGATTTGTGACACAAAGTGTTACGAGGAAGCATAGAACCAACCAAAGGAACCTGGAAAAATGAAAATTCGCCCATTCGACATAATGGAGTAACAAAATGGACTGATTTGGCCACTTAGCGACCCAAAAAACATAAGATAACTTTGTTTGGGCTTATTTTGCCCCTACAACTGGAAGATATGAGCAGGGTTTATTCAAGATTATACTCAAATCCAGTAACCCGAAAAACCTGCAAAAATGTGGTACGGTTACATTTTTTAAGAACAAAAAGGGATATTTTGGCTAGTTTTGAATCTTCTCTGAGCTTAGAAAAAATCCTGACCTGATGGGCACAAACGGGCACCGGATTTTGCTTCAGCAACCACAAAAACATAACACCAAAATGATATGGTCAAAAGTTCAGACAACTTTTTTTATTAACAATAATTCTTGAAAATATAAAAAAATTGCATGAGTCTCCATTTTTTTCTTTCAGGATTAATCATTGGAATTGGAAAGAAAAATAGACCCCCGAATCCACCAGATATTCCACCAAAAGCCCGATATACGACGCTTTTACCATTGGCTGACTTTCACGTGGATGTTGAAACTTATAAAAAAGAGGGTAATTATCGGCGTCAATTTAATAAAGTTACTGTATATCTCAGAGAAGTGTACATCCCATATCATGAAATTAAAGTAGTAGGAACTAACCTACGATTTGGGATAGAACAAGACAAACAAGGTCGCGTGGTCAACGCTTACTTGATACCTACTCGTCGTAATAGGCGACCACACCAACTATCGAATGTCAAAACATACGCTGTTGATGCAAACGGAATAGAATTTTTTGTGCACAAAAATCATGCTGATGCCATAATTGGAGCTTCCTCTCCACCTCTGCAAGCTCAAAAACCTTACATAACTGAACCAATTGATATTATTCCACACCAACCTCAAGTACATATTGTTCCACTACAAACTCGAGACATTTTAGGTTTACATCAACCTCAAGAAAATATTGGCTCACATCAACCTCAAGAAAATATTGTTCCACATCGAACTCAAGAAGATATTGGTCCGCATCGAGCTCAAGAAGATTTTGTTCAACTTCAACTTCCAGTGGGTATTGCTCCACACCGACCTAAAGTCTCTATGGGTCCTCTACAAATCAATGTCGGTCAGCAAGAAACGTATCAAGTCGGTATTGGTTATCGCTATCCTCCAGTGGATGAACGCGTAGGAAATGATTTTGAAAATGAAAGAAGGAAAAGAAGATTAACATAGTCGTTTGCGTATTGCTTATCAGTTACCTATTAATGTTCGGTCACACCAACTATCTGATTTCAAAAAATATTTTGCTGATGCAAGAAGCGTACGATTTCTGGTGCACGAATATCATCATGAGGTTGTAGTTGAAGCTTCCCCACAAAACAATCAAGTTGGAAGACTTCACGAAATTGGAGAAGTGGGTACTGGTCTACACCAACCTTAAGTCGGTACTGGCCAACACCGACCACAAGTGGGTATTTGTCTAGACCAACCTCAATGGGGTGTTGCTCTACACCTACCTCAAGTAAGTATTGGTACACCAACCTCAAGCGGGTATTGGTCTACACCTACATTAAGTAGGGATTGGTCTCCACTGACGTCCAGTCATCATGGGTCATCAGCAAATTAATTTTGGACCGCAGCAAACATATCAAGTGGCTATTGGTTGTCACTATCCTGTAGTGGATGAACGCGTAGGAAAAGATTTTGCAGATGGCAGAAAAGAGAGAAGATTACTATATTCGCTTGCGTATGGATTATTTGTTACCTAATACTTTTCTACTATCTAATTTCAAAAAATATTTTGCTTTTGCAAGAAGCGTACGATTTCTGGTGCAAAAATATCATAATAAAGGTTATAGATGATGCTTCACGGCCAAATAATTAAGTTTGAAGACTTCTGGAAATTTGAGAAATGGGTACTGGTCTATTCCAGCCTCAAGTGGTTTATTGGTGACCACCGACCACAAATGAGTATTTGTCTAGACGAACCTCAATTGGATATTGCTCTACATCTACCTCAAGTGGGCAATTGGTTCATACCAACCTCGAGTAGGGATTGGTCTCCACCGACATAAAGTCGTCATTGGTCCTCAGAAAATTGATTTGGGACCAGAGAAAACATATCATGTGGGTATTGGTTGTCACTATCATCGACTGGATGAACGCATCGGTAAAGATTTTGCAGAGAAAAGCAGAAGAAAGAAGAAAACCATAATCACTTGCATAATGCTTATTTGTTACCTAATAATATTTGACCAAACCAACTATGAAACCTAAAAAATATTTTGCTACTGCAAGAAGCGTACGATTTCTAGTGCAGAAAAATCATCATGGGGTTACAGTGGAAGCTTCCCCTCCACACAATAAAGTTGGAAGTATTTTTCAACACCAACCTTGACTAGTTATGGATCTGCAGGAAATTATTATTGGAACTCATCAAACATTTCACTCGGTGTTGGCTTTCAGCATCCTCAGGTGAATTAAAGTGAATGATCAAGATTTGAAGACAATAGTAGCTTACGTATTGCGCTTTGTTTAACTAATGTTTGACCAGAACAACTATCTGATCCTAAAAGATTGATTGCAGCTACAAGAAGCGTAGCATTTCTGGTAAACAAAGCTCATCATGAGGAGATAGTTTAGGTTTCCTCTCTACCCAACCAAGTTCCCAGACTTCATGAAACTGAAGAAGTTGGTACTGGTAAAAAACAATACTCGGTTGGTGCTGAAAATTGGTTCTCTCCGTCCTCTAGTAAGTGAACGTCAGAGATCAAGATTTAAGCGGGAATTATGAGGCTACACTTGTGAATTTCCGTTTATTTTTTAGAGAATTGAACCTTCTCATTAATATTAATTGTTTTTCTGTTAGTATACATGGTACTAAATGAATTAAATTTATTTCCTAACTGTTTTTTTATTTTTTATGTGCAATTCCATTCTCATCAAACTTCTTTCCAATTATGATCTCATTCTTGAAACATAAAAATAAATATAAAGACATCTGTGAAACCTCTCGTAATCATTTGGAAGTCTTCGAAATACCCAAAAAAGATCTTATTCATGGAAATCTGTTGAAATCCCTAAAAACACCAACAACAGCTTTAAAAAAATCAGGGAAAAATAAGAGATTTAACCCTCTGGTCAACACCATTTTTTGTCGCCCACTTTGAAGTGCAACCAAGTCCCCATTGACCTTGAATGTTTTATCCTACATAAAGATGGTTCAAATTCATTAATTTTGTATTAATTATAGTGAAATAAAATCTTCAGAATATCGGCTAACAGAATATTTAAGTTAGAATATGATAATCTTATCATGGACAAAGTAATTAGGAAAAGAAGACAAGAAGACACGCAATCTGACTTTTGGGGGGGGGGGGTAACTATATTTCTGTTATTTGTCATGCAATTAAAAAAAGAGTTGTGTTTTGTGACCTGGAGACCTTACCAGTGACCCAGGTGTAGACCAGAGGTTTGGAAAAATCTTACAAAAGGTTTTCGAGCATTAGTAGCCAGGGAAATTGAAAATTTTGTTAGGGAAAGCTTAGAGAATTTTTAAAATGAAGATTTGAGATAACTGCTGCTTTATACTAAAAATTATCTTTTTAATTATTCAAAAAATTCACCTTTTTTGGGTTTAAAATTCACCTTCTTGGCTTTAAAATTCCACTATTCTCGTAAAAAATTTAGTTTTTTATTAAAATTCATATTTTGGTAAAGAAAAGGTAACTGAAAGCTTTTTTGGGTAAAAAATAAACTATTATTGTGGAAATTTGTCTTTTCAATTTTAAAATGTATATCTTTTGGTAGAAATTGCATTTTTCTTGGATAAAAATTCAACTGTTCGGTTGAAGATTCTACATAAAAGTTAAACTGAAATCTTCTTTAGATGAAAATTCTATATTTTTTTGAAATTTTACTGGATTGTACAAAATATTAGGGAAAACTTAAACCTTCCTAAAAGATAGGCAGGACTTGTATAAGTTTGGAAAAAATAAAATGTATTTCATACATTTTCGTTAATGCCTACAAGTTTTAAAATATGTTTAATCTATTCAAAACATCTTAAATTCCTAAAAATATTTTTAGCTGACCCGAATGTTTCCTAAAAATTTTAAAAATTATTCAAACTGTAAAAAAATTGCCTTAAAAATCTTCCACATTTTCCTAGGAATTTAAAAAAATTGTATGCACTTCAAACTTTTCAAAATTCTGCTTAAGCTTCTAAAGTTTTAATTTGAAATCTTAAACAAAATCTGCAATTTTTTTAATATTTAACAGTTTAAAATTTTTTTCAATCTATTCAAATTCTCTAAATATTCCCTGAATTAACTCGAATCTTCTTTCATTCTTTAATCTTACCAAATTGAAACAGTTGGCTTTAAAATCTTTTACTCTTTTTCAAAATTTAAGGGAATCTTTTGAAATCTTTTTTAATTTCCTCCAAAAGTACATTTTTCAAAATAAAAAATTATGCAAAATCGTTCCATAAATCTTAGAAAGATTCTTTTTCTAATACTTTTATTTTTGTATTCTAATATTTTTAAATTATTCAAATTTTTCTCAAAATATTTTATTTTAATGTTGTAGAATTTAAAAAATTGGCTCAAAATCTTCCAGATTCTTCTTTAAAAGGGATATTTTTTTAAAATAAAATGTATGGATTTTAGAACCAAAAATAAATTTAGTTACATTTTGAGTATAAAAAATTATTGACAAGAAGAAAAACGCATTTTTAAGTGAAGAATAACGAATTTTTAACAAAGTACATATACTTTCAAAAATAAAAAAAGATTTAAATTAAAATAAAAAAATTTGAATTTAACGAAAAAATACGAATTTTCAAGAAAATAGTTTTAACCTTAATCGAATCAGATTCATTTTCAACCAAATATTTGCATTTTTAAGCAAAAAAGAATAAATTTCTTCCAAAACAGTAGAATTTTCCATAAAAATTGAAATTAAAAAGAAAACTGAAAAAAGGGAGAAGAGGGAATTTTTTGAAAAGCAGAGGGACAAATTTTTTTTTGTAATAAAACGGGGGAATCGAGGAAAGAGCGTCAAATCGCAGTCTTTCCTATATTCCCTATTTGTAAAGATTCATCTTTTTTACACTTTTTTAAATAATTCATCCTTTTCCTCATGTTTTTAAAAAGCTTCCCTTTTTTCCCTTTTTCTTGATTTTTCTCTTGTTGCTTAAATGCGAAGTCAATTAATAGAAAGTCCATTCTTTTTAATTAAACATGTTACTATCATATTGTTACAGAATTAATTAAAAAATCTTTTCTTTTCCTTCTACATTAATTTTCGTATCTGAACAAATAATTACAGAATTTCTAGTTGAAAATTCAAGTATTTTATATAAAAATTCGTCATTTTTTATGACAAATTAAACTGTTTGGGAAGAATTTTAATCTTAATCTTTTTTTTTATAATCTTTTTTGATAGCTGTGGCTAAAAATGTAATTATTTTTTCTTATTTTGAAGAATTCAAGAAAAATTAGAAGCTTTTTAATCATTTTAAAAGTTTTTGAAAGGGGGAAAATTCTGAAAAGTACGGGAAAAGATTAATTTTTTTTACAAAAAAGGGAATTTTGGAAAATTGTTTAAATATTTTATTTGACAACTTCAAAAATTCTTTAAAAACAACTAAACAAACATAAAAAATAATCACGAAGAACAAAAATAGAGAGTTTACAAATTGTTAGGAAAACTTATGAAAAAAGGTGAAAGTTTCTCAAATGCAGAGAAAAAATATAAATTTTTTAAAAAAAGGGAATAGAGAAAAGCCCGTGGAAAGGGGCTGTGCAATATCTAAAAATATACAAAAATAAATTAAATCAGGCAATTTTCAAAAATGGTTAAAAAACAATTAAAGAAACATAAAAAATAATCATGAAAATCAAAACAAATGGTACAACTTATTGTGGAAACTAATGAAAAAATAAGAAAAGGGGAACCGGGAAAAGGGGAAAGTCCGAATGTGAATTAGATTATCTCAAAATATACAAAAACAAATCAGGTCAGGTAATTTTGAAAATTGTTTAAAAACAATTACAGAAACATAAAAAATAAGCATAAAAACCAAAACTGTAATTATTATGACAAATTTTTCTTGTTTCTAAAGAGAATATACTTGTTTATTTGTGTTTTTTTAAACAAGAAAATTTAATTTTTAATCTTATTTTTTACGGTCAAGAGAAAATTTACTCGAGCCTTCTCCAATTTTCTTTATTTTTGATTATTTTAGTTGAAATTTTTTTTTATTCGACATTTTCCTAATTAATAAAAATGTTTTTTAAATAATTTGTTAACTGTAAATATAATTGATCTATCTTTGGTTGAAAATGAATGCTCTTCAGTTGAAAATTAAACTATTTTGTAAAAAATTCATGTACTTTCCTGAAAAATTAATCTTGCTTGGTAGAAAATTAATCTTTTTGGTTAACAATTCTTTTGATTGGCTTTAAAATTAGTGTTTTATTGAAAATGAATTTTATTTACTAAAAATTTTATTATATCCTGCTTGTTTAAAACTTAATATTTTTCAGTTGAATATTCTACTATTTGTGTAAAAAATTTTTTTTAATTTGTATTTTGTTTTGAATTATTCATTTTTTGGTTATAAATTCATGTGGTTTGTTAAAACTTATTATTGTTTTTGGTAAAAATAAATATTTTTGGGGAAATATGTATTTTCTGGTTGAAAATAACTTATTTAAATTAAAAATTCATCTGTTTATCTAAAAATATAACTAAATTTGCCTTTGAAATTTTTTATAGGCATTAAATCTTTTTCGTTAAAAATTCTTTCTTTTTAATTTATGTAATTTGGCTTAAAAACTTATTTCTTTTAATAAGGATTAAGATATTTTGTTTCTCGTTGCCTATATTTATCATTTGGAATTGAAAATTCGTCTATTTTGTTTAAATTCCGTCTTTTATTGGCAAAAAATTAATCTTTGTGGTTGAAAATTCATTTATTTGCTTGAAAATCACTATTTTTTAAAAGTAAAAATTAATTTTTGAAACTAAAAATTTATCTACAATTTTCTTTGGATTTTTGTTATAAGTATTTAATCGTATTGGTAAAAAAATCATGTATTTGTTTGAAAATGTAAATATTTCGTTGAAAATATATTTTATTTGCTTGAAAGCTTACACTTTTAGGATAAAAATTCCATTCAAAATAAAATATTTGGTTGAAAATTCATGTATTTTTTTACATTATACATACATTATACAATTTTTTTCAGCAGAACATGAATGATTTCACTTGAATGTTAATTTATTTATTTAAAAATCTGACCAATTTTGTTGGAAATTGGTTTGTTTTATTTTACCTAATTTTGTTACTAAAGATATAGCTATTCCATTTTTGCTGGAGAATTGTACAAAAATTAATTTTTTAAATAAAATTCATATTTTTCTATTGAAAAGTCAACTGAAATCTTTTGTGGATGAATGCAACTTTTTTATTAAAAATTGATCTTCCTTGATTGAGAGTTCAACTATTTTGTTTTAAAATTTTGGTTTGACCTCTTTTTTGAGAAATCATTTTTTTGTCAGAGATTCATATTTTTAGTTGCGAATTCATTTTTTTAATTAAACATTGAACTATTTTCTTGAAAACTGATATTTTTAATTGGAAATGCAACTGCGCCGTTTACAGTTAAAGTACTCCAGGAAATTGTGAATTTTTGAAAGAAGATTTATCTCTTTGGTGGAGAATTTAACTATTTTGTTGAAAATTAATTTTTTGGCTGGAAATTCACATTTTTTGTTTGAAAATTCAATTGTTGTACAAAAAACGCGTCTTTTGGCTTGAAGGTACAACAAAATTAGGCAATAATTTTTTTCTTTCATGTCTGAAAGTTTTTTATTTGTTAATAATTCGTCTTTTTGGTTGGAAAATTAATTTCTTTTTAAAGAAATTTCATCTATTTTGGTTTAAATAGCAACTATTATACTTTTTCGTTGGAAATTTATTCACTCTGTCGAAAATTCATCATCAGATTGAAAGTTTTTAACTTGTATCTGGAATATTTTCTTATTCTGTTTATAAAACTATTCTGTGTTAATAATATTACAAGAAAGCCGCTCGTTGTTAAAAACTAGTAGAACAGGCATTAGTCGGTCAACCGCTCCCTCCACCGCTCCCAAGTGGTGGCAACCAGCTTTGGTCAGAACACGCGTTGCGCGGCAGTCTGTAGTTCGATTCAACTACTTCTTATTCATTCACTGATAATGTAAATGGAAAAATGGAATAATAATACTATTCAACTTTTGTGGATGACTTAAGAATTTAAGACGAATAAATACTATAAATACGTTCTCGTAATAGGAATTAGAAGCAGAGAAACAATTTACTTAATTAATTTTGGATTTTATATCGCAATAGGAAGTTCTTAAAAGCCATTCTGGAATTCTAGATCTTTCTCGCGTCTTTCACCTTCAACGCTGAAACATTTTGAATATTAAAATGTCAGGAAATTTCGAACGTCTTTTTGAATGACAGATGCAAATTCATACTCCTTGAGACGCTGTGTTGTTCTCTCATTCATAATCAGACCGACTCCTTGGCAACCACGTGATTCGCTATCTACTCCTGACCATAGTTCGAGTCAGAATTTAAGTTCCCCATTTTCTATTATTTTTCTATTATTTCTATTATCACTCCTCGATCATTGGAAACTCAAAGTCTCCAAACATTCTCAAGACTCCAGATCAGTGTATAGTAAAGAGAAAAAAATTATATAAAAAATATTTTTTGGGGATAAAATTGCTTCTGATAGATTAAAGAAATGAATTTGAAAAAAAAAGTATGAAGCTCACAATTTATTTTTTATTTTTCCCTATAATCAGCTTTAGTGATTTTTCGAAAAAAGATTGATATGCTATCAAATTAAAAATATAGCCCAAGTTATGTTCATGGCTCTTTTTAATTTTCATACGTTTACCTTGGCTAATTTATATTTTATTGCATCTGCTACGTAATCTACACACATTATAAATATCATTCAAATTTATGATTTCACAAGTACTGTGTAGTTTCATTATCAGGTTCAATTAAAGCATGAGTAGTACTGAATGAATTCTAAGCTTTTCTGTTACGGTACACGTAATATCAGGGAAAAATTACAATTCTCGTTAGCAATATGCTCCTTGCATTCGCTTTCTTGGTTAATCTTATTGGTAAGTTCTAATTTGTGGTCAATACTATTCTTTAATACTTTTAGGAATAAATTATTTTTCTTGACACTGGAAAAATGTGTGTACTGTCTATGACCTTCAATTTTAAAGTTTTTGAGAGAAATCTAGAGATATATCTTATACCCCTTATTATATTTTGTTTGATTAATCATCCCCAATCTTTCGATTTAGTGTCTCGCCCTGTCTGTTCTTTCCAATTCTTCAAAGTTTACTCTCATTTGTTCTATCTTCTCCAAACACCTTTTCTCCATCTTTCTTTCTCTTAATCGCTTCCATTTCCTTCCTTTCTACAGATCTGCTCCAATAAACACCTTTTTTCCTATTCCCAATATCCTTTTCCTTACTCCATCCGCTTTTTTATACTTTTTTTATTTTAGACATTTAATCTCAATTTCTTTGCAATCTATATCCCAGTCATTTAAACTCATTTAGTTCTTCTAACTTTAATAGCTCCCATATGTCGGTCCGTTTTTTCCCTTCCTCTCCTAAACAACCTTCTTTCACTATTTTCAATCAACACTATATGGTTCGCATATGCCAGTGTGTACATCTTTCCTTTACACATCCCTACTTATCTCTATCATTTCTCCTCATTTTTTCTTCTGAGTTGGATCAGAAGACAGCTTTTTCTTAACCCTCTCAACAACCAGAAAGTATCTCCTGCTTGTTCTGATACCCTTACCCTTCTCGTTGTCTCACGAACATTGCTATTATTCCCTCTTTCTTCCATTTAATCCTTTTATTGGCGAGATAATTCAGAGCAAATGCGGTTTCATCAACACCGTTCCTTTTCTAAACCCTCTCCGGTTTGGTTGCACTATCTGCCTTTACTTAAATTCTTTCTTGGAACTTATCAATAACTTTTCTACAATCTTCAAACAACTCTCCTTTGCCTTTTTTCACTACCGGTACCACTACCCCCTCTTTTTTTAACTCTGGCTATCCCTCTCCTCTCCATACTCTATTGCATATTAGCCTTGCCCAATCTTTTAGCTTCCTCCCTCCCTATATTTCCATAATTCATTTGGAAACTCATCAATGACAGGTGCTTTTCCGTCGTTTATTATTCCTAACACCTTGATTGTTTCTAACCTTGTTGCTCGCTTCCCCTCTTGCTCACCTCTTTCCCTACCATCTTTTCCACTCTTTCTACCATTTCTCGTTGTGCTCTCCACCACTGCTATAAAATCCATAAAATATGTTTTCCATTATCCTATCTTAATATCATGTTTTAGTCTCTTCTTTATTTTTCTTCCTCTATATGCTACCTTCCCAAGCTCTCCTTCCGTTACAGTCTTCTCCGCCTATTCTTTAAACCTTTTATTTTCATCCTCTTTTCTTTTACTCTTCTGTGTACACTAATTTTTTCTCCTATATTTTCTTCCATTAATTTTTTCTTTTCACCATCCTTCGCTAATATCTTTTTTGATTGTACGCCAGAATACTCCTTTTATCTCCCTTATCATTATCTTTAACTCTTCCTTTATATTTTGCTCTATTATTTTGACATTCTTGACCTTCACCTCAAGGTATTGTTTTTTTATATTGACCCGTCGCTTCTTCCGTTTTTTGTACCTTTACGTCCTTTTTATCGTTATTGATATTACTCCTTTATCACTTTAGGGTCACTGTTATGGTAAAATGATCCGAACGTATATAATCTTCTACCACTAGATTCTTAACATTCTCTCTTACGTTGTTAACCACCCTCAAATAATCAATTACTTATCCCTTTTCTCCTCATAAGCAAGTCTATTTCGCTTTCTTACCTTTCATTTAGGTTGAACCATCTCATCTCCTCTAGGCTGTTTTAAAGTTTACTTCCCGTCCCATTGACTATAGTGCCGTTGAATCTGCTTTCTCTTTCTCTTCTCCTTGTTTCGTTCCTCCTCTAACTCCTGTTGTCGAACGAAAATTTCCTCCCATTATAAGTTTGATTTCTGTTGCGTTGCATCTGCCTGTTCCCATCCTTATCTTTTCTACTATTAATTGTTATTTTTTTCCTCAAGCTCCTTACTGTTACACATTCCTTCCTCTTACACGTTTATCTACCATCTCTTTTCATCTGATCACGTCTCCATCCTTATTACTACCTCTTGTTGTTCCAAATCTCTCATCAATTACTAAAACCTTTTTCCCCAACAAAAAAAAATCTAGTAAAATATCTTGCATTCTTCTCTTCTTTCCTCTCTATTCTTTTTTTTAGTTACCACAATTTCCTGTTTTCCTCTCTCCCATCGCATTCTCTCCTAGCCCACCCCCTGCTCCTTACTTTGTACTAGCACTTCCTTTTTCTTGTCCCAACCCCACCATACAGCGTCTCCAAAAAATTCTGGAACTGCTGAATATTTCACCACATAAAATATTTCCCAAAAATATTCAGGACATTATTCAAGCTTATTTCAAGGTCAACTTTTTTTAAAATACAAAATCCCTTATTTGACGTCGGCAATCGAAAGAGAGGGAAATTTTATGTTCTTATTTTTTTAGCAAGGCGCATTTATATGTGACCTTAAACATGACCTTGACCATGTACATCAAGGTCATTTCAAGTTCAGTATTTTTTTCGATAGAAAACCCCCATATTTGGCGTCGGCAATCGAAAGAGCGGCACATGTTGCGTTCCAAAATGTACTCAGCTTAAATCTGAGTAAGCTTTGAGTGAATCTCAAGGTCACAATTGACCTATGACCTGAGTACATTTTCTAACGTAAAATGTCCCATTCATTTCATTGCCGACGTCAAACAAGGCGGTTTCTATTTTTTATGTTGACCTTGAAATACCCTCGAAGGTCATCTGCAAGGTCATAAACAAGGTCACCATTAAATTCCTCGTTGAAAGTTACTCCCAGAATCACCGTAATGTTTTTGGAAAACATTTTATTTGGCAAAATAATTTGCTGTTCCAGAATTTTTTAGACACCCTCTATAATCTCTATTTTCTTTTTACAGGATTAAATGCCAAAATGCGTTATACACGGCTAGTTCCCGAGAATTCTGACCCAAAACCGACACTCATCATGCACGTACCAGAGAATAACTTTCACATAGAAAAAAATACCCTTCGTTCAACAATAAGGATAAGGTCGGGTCGTACATTCAATGACGATGTTCAGGAAATTCCTGATAAAGAAGGAGAGTACGATAAATTTTTTCAAATTGATATATTAGGTACAAATTTGCAGTTTATGTTTCATCGAGATGAGTACAGGCGCATACTCGATGTTTATAAGTTGAATGGGAATGAGCGTCCACAAGCCATCGCAGGGAATGGTGGGCGTTATTATCTTAAAACGTATGTTGCTACTGCGAATGGCATACAATTTTTGGTGCACAAAAATTGGGAAGGAATTATAGTTGGAGCTTCTCATCCACCCAATCAGATAATAAGAACTGGAACCGAAGCCCCAAGAGAGAAAGATTATCCCGAAAAGCGTAGCCGTAATAAGTCTAGGATTATATCGAGAAAGAGTTGAAGACCTGAGAATGATAACAGGAGGAGAAAAGAGAAAAAAAATCTGCCTCAGCCAGGATTTGAACCTAGAGCGGCACTATACAGGAGTGGAGCGTTAACCAATTACCCCTTGTGAAACTTTTTTCTCCACTCATGCAGTTTTTTCTCGTTTCATAAAAAAATATAGAACCGCAGTCGACACGATTTAATATTTAACATTAAAAAATGTATTAATGCTCTGGTCAATAAAATAAGATTGTTTAAGAATAAAAAAGAATAAGGAGCAATTATTCTCAAATCTTTAATACATGTTAGGAATATGTCAAAATAATGTCTTCTTTCACTAAAAAAAATAAATTTCGCTAATCTCATTTCTCTAATCATTTTTTTATTTTTCCTACCCATTCTACATTTTTGTTTTATGCAAATAGTTGAAGTTCAAATACAAAAAGATTCATTTTTATCCACAAATGAAAGAATTAAATTTGCAGTTAAAAAATACATTTTCAACCAAAAAAAAGGAATTTGTAACAAAACAGTCGAATTTTGCATTATGAACGATTTTTTATAAAAAAAAATCTTGGAATATAAATTTCTAAGCAAATATGGAAAAGCTTCATAAATTTTCAAACCAAAATAGAATAGGCCAATGTTTTTAAGCAAAAATAAATTCTGTCGTAATGACCGCAAATTCAACAGAAAAAATAAATTTTTCGATCACAAAGATTAAATATTTATCACAAAATCTACATTTCCAACAAAAAATGGAATCGGTAAATTTTCGGTTAAAGAAAAGAATTTTCAACTAAAAGGATAAACCTTAAAACATGGAATTTTAACTAAATAGGTGAATTTTTACCACAAAAGAATAATTTTGTATAAAAATAAACAAATCTTTAACAAAATACATGAATTTTAAATTTAAAAAAAATAATTTTTCAACAATATAGTTTAATTTTCAACGTAAGAACTGAATTTTTGAAAACAAAAAAAATGTTTAACTAATATATAACTTTTCAACAAAAAAGACGAATTTTCAACAAGATATTTGGATTTTTAGTTAAAACGTATACGCTTTCAACTTAAAATATAATAGATTAATTTTCAGCAATAAATCATTTTTCAGAAAAATAAAATATATTTTCAAGAAAATGGTTGAATTTTCCATCGAGCAAATAAATTTCTATTCAATTATTACCTAAATCATATCTATTTTCAGCTTAAAATATAATATTTGAATTTTCAGTAAAAAATATTAATTCTTCTTGAAAAAAATTAATTTTGAATAAACAAATTAATTTTTTAAAAATCAAATAAATTTGCAAGGATGATCCCTTAAAGCTTAAGCCAAACAAATGGATTTTTAAAGAAGAAAATACATTTTTTATAAAATAAATTATCAACCAAAGTAACAAATTTGTAGCAAAGTATTTCCGCTTTTAACTAGGTTGTTAAATTTTTAACCAAAGAAAATTAATTCTCAAACGAAAGTTTAGTAGTTGATATTTCAACCAAAAAATACGATTTTTAAGAGAATTTTCAATTTTTTAAAGAAAGAAAAATAATTCTCAAAAAATAAATAAATTAACTTCAACCACAGTTTATTAAAAATTCAATCAGCCCCCCACCCTGAACCTCCAGTATAGAAGTTTTTTTTCTGATGTTCAATATAGCGTATTTGGGAAAAGATGCATCTGTAATTTTATCAAATTTTTATAGTTGAAAACCTATCGTAGAAAACTTTCTTGTTGATCCTATAAAATTTTATTTTCGTTCACTATCCAGTTGCCATTCTCATTTCTTCATTCGATTTCAATTCATTGCAAAAAAAACTTTATATTTAATATTGATTTTCTGTAATTTTAGTAAATAGTTGTCATACTTTCACGAACGAAAAAATAAACAAAATTGCACTCTAGAGGAACTATATTCTAACATTATTCAAACTTTACTAATTAAACTGAATACTCAATTGAGATTTAATTGGACTAAATAATTTCAATTTATCACCCAAGAACGTTCCGATAATTACAATTAATTATAGGCCGTGGCTAGGAACACCGAATTTTCGGCACGAATAACCAGTTTTTAAAGGTGTGAAGAACGGGATATGCAAAAAGGGGAATTTCACCTAAATTTCAGTACGAATAGCTGGATTATTTCATTAGGCGTAGATAATTCATTCAATTTCCTTCAACTGAAAATACAAAAATAATTGTCAAAAACAAGAAATAACACTATAACCTACAAAACAGAAAAAACAGTGTGTGACAGTGGGGCCATACGGCAAAAGTGAAAGTTTGATGGATTAAGTTTTAAACTTTGCGAGAGGAATCTTTATCAGTTTTGAGGAGATTTCATGATAAGAGAGTACCGATAGAGAGAGAGAGAGAGAGAGAAGAGACAGAACATATAGATGCTTTGGTTAGCGTGGCAATAGTGGGGATACCAAAAAAGAGTCTTAAGAACAATTTCATAGCGCCGCACAAAAGGGAGTCGAGAATAGAGAGAGAAGGTATATATTATAGAAGTACCTTCAACTAAAGCATTTACAAAAATTAATAATTAAAAATGATCACCCCAGACACCTTCTACTGGCTCTCATTCATATCCCTATTTCCATAGTAATATCTACGAAGCCTAAAAATAACCACTAGCTACAAATATTTTCAAAAAAAAATTAACACCCCAGATACCTTACGAAGATTCTATACACATCCCTATCCCTAGAGTAACATCCAACAATCTCTGAAAATAATCTGTGTCAAAAAATTTTCAAATTAAGAATAAGGTCCCCAGATACCTTCTAAAAATTCTATACATATCCCTTATCCCAGAGTAATATCTAAAAACACAAAAAATAACCCCTAGTACATTCAGAAAAACCCCATCTCAGCTATGTTCAACTAAAATAGCAAAAAAATTTCAAATTGAAAACAACCACCCCAGACACCTTTTCATGACTCTAGTTCATACTCTGATACCCCAAAAAATAAACGCTAGTACATTTAGCAAAACCCGTCCCAGGTACCTTCAACTACAGCATTTACAAAAATCAATAATTCAAAATGATCACCCCAGACACCCCACCCCCCTATGGCTATAGTTCATATCCTTATTTCCACAGTAATAGCCAAAAGTGCGCAAAAATAACATCCAGCAAAAAATGTTAAATTAAAAAGAATCACCCCAGACACCTTTCGATGACTCTAGTTCATATTCTGATACCTTAAGTAATATTCCACAATTCCAAAAAATAAACACTTGCTTCTTTAGCGAAGCTAGACCCATCTGCCTTCAACTTGAATATTTACAAAATGTTTGAATAGAAAATAATCACCCCAGTAACCTTCCGGTGGCTCTATTTTGTATCCTCATTCCCAAAATAATATTCTACAATCCACAAAAATAACTCGTGGCCAAACAATTTCAAATTAAAAATAAAGACCCCAGATACCTTCTGAAAATAATAGCACACATCCTCATACCCAGAGTAATATTCAAAACAGCCCCAAAAAATAAGCCCTAGTATATTTAGCTAAATCTGCCCCAACTGCCTTCAATTAAAATATTTAAAAACTTCATACTTTGGTACCCCAAAAAATAAACGCTAATACATTTAGCAAAACCCGTCCCAGGTACCTTCCACTAGAGCATTTACAAAAATTAATAATTCAAAATTATCACCCCAGACACTCCGCCCCCCTATGGCTATAGTTCATAACCCTATTCATACAGTATTGTCTAAAAATGCCCAAACATAACACCTTGCCAAAAAATGTCAAAATGAAAACAATCACCCCAGGTACCTTTCCATGACTCTATTTCATATTCTGATACCCACAGTAATTTTCGACAACCACAAAAATTATAGGCTTGTACATTTAGCGAAACCTGTCCCAGCTGCGTTCAACTAAAATATTTAAAAAAAATTTAATTAAAAATAATCACTCCAGACACCTTGCTATAGTTCTACTCCATGGCCCTATTCCCACAGTGATATCCGGCAATCCCCAAAAATAACCCCTGGTCGAAAAAGTTTCAGATTAAAAATAAGCACCCCAGATACCTTTCAAATATTCTTTACACATTCCCATCCCTAGAGTATATTTGGCAACGAAAACAAATAATTGGTTGTACATTGAGCGAAACCCATCCCAACTACCTTCAACTAAAGCATTTAAAAAATTTCTAATTAAAAATAATAAATAATAATGATTCTAGTTTCATATCCCTATTCCAACAGGAATATCCAACAATCCCTAAAAATAACCAATATTTCATAAAATTTCAAATTAAAAGTTATCACCCCATATACCTTCGGGAGTTACTAGTAAACTTCACCATTCTCAGAGTAATATTTAAAATAACCGCTCATACATTTAGCGAAACCTGCCCCAGCTGCCGACAACTAAAATATTTACAAAATTTTTAAGCTGAATAGAATCACCCCATACACAATAATGTGGCTCTAATTTATATCCCTAATTCCACAGTAATATTCTAAAATCCCCAAAAATAAACCGAGTCCAAAAAATTCTCAAATTAAAAATGAGCACCCCAGATACCTTCCGTATATTTTATACATATCCCTATCCCTAGAAGAATATCCTACAATCCCCAAAAACCACCCCTAGCCTGGTTGATTTTTTAATTTCTGAAATTTGCTGTAGTGGGGTAGGTTTCAACATGACAAATGTAATTTCACATTTTAATAGAGTACCAATCTCAAATAAAATAATGAAAAAATAAAACATAGATCTTTAAAAAAAACATTTGCAATTTTTAAAATATTTTCCAGCTTCTGTTAACCAAAGTTCTTATTTTTATTAGATTTATCTTGAATAAAATATATTTGATTGCCTTCATTACGGAGTATACAAAGATTGTACATAATAAGATTGTAAATATTGTAATAAGGCATAATAAAATTATAAATAAGAGTAAAAAGGTTTAGTTTTTTATCACGCCGTAGAAGAAATCGATCTGGAGAAGAATGAAGATACTTTTTGGAAAATTACTTCTCGCATTAAAGGTTTTGGTTAATTTTATTGCTAAGCATCAAACTCCAGTTTAGGAGTTCCCACATTGTGGGCACATTCTCATAGCGTGCTGTGCGCGCGGCTCGCAAGTTTGAGCGCACCTAGGGGGCGGGACTGTTGGTTTTCGCGCTTCGCGCTCGATAAATTATTTACAGCACATATGAGCACAGACCATTCAAAAGAAAAGGTCACAGCATCGACACCTGGAATTTGGTGATTGTGAATTCTCTTTTGTTAAAGCTCCTTCGGCCTTAACGAATACATTCTCA
>JAWWLR010000002.1:11859470-11871924 GCA_035041075.1 Acraspis erinacei
ATAAATTTCAATAACACGCCCGCACCACAGGAAGTCAAGTGTCCCCCCTTGGATTTAAGTATCATGAAAAAATTGCAGGGTGGCTACCCTACCGCCACCCTAAGTTTTTATTGTTTATCTCAAGTAATAATTATCGAATGAAAAAGTTTCAAAAGAAAAATTTGTCGGCCGCATCAAGCTGCATACGAATGAATATACTGTTTTACGTTTCGGCCTTTTTTTATCGATAGATTGATTGATAGTTGCATCCGTCATCTCAATTACGTTCCGCAAATTCGGTACATTTTAAAATAATTCTGTAACAAAAAATTCATTTTCAAACAAAAATTTTAATTTATTACTTATAAATGCAAATTACAAAGTATGTATTTATTTATATGACACTATAGTCCGTAAAGAGAGCGGTGACAATTCTTATGGCATTTCGGCATGCGATGGTGTCCCTCTTCAGTTTATTATGCAGACAATATATTTACACATGATATGGGTTAATGGAAAATAATATGGTTAACATGAAATTTGTTCGTTTTTATAAACATATCTTTGGTCACCTTTTTTTACTCTAATTGGTGATAAATTCTTAGACATAATGTTCCATTTTTTCGGTATCAGCCTTAAATAATATTAATTAAGTAATGTATTCAATAGTGATTACAAAAACTATTTTAATCTCTTATTATTGCAGTTAAGTTGTAATATATGTTTATAACTTAGTCACCATTAAATTCATTTAGCATTAAAACTATTAATATTTATATTGTTTTTATGTAAAAACTCTTCAATAATTAATCAATAGAGAATCAACTACAAATCAATATCAATTTTTGGTTCAAAATGTTTAAAAAATCAATTTTTTTTAATTCTAAGTATCCCTTCAACTTAATCAAATGGTTTCTAACATTTTGTAATCTTTCAAAAATCAAAATTTGTGCTTGGAAATCTGTTATCTATTTTTCTAGATTTTATGTAATCAATTTTCAACAAAAAAGATTAATGACTGGCGTAAAACGATACGCCCTTAATGAACAAACGCCTCGTTTCGAAGACGCCGTTTTTATATTGCTCTAGTTTCGCGCTGAGAAATTTTTGCTTTCGCAGAACATCTTTTCTTTTCGTCTCACCCTCGTCCAAACCATTACGAGTGATTTTGCTCGAACTCTGCAAATTCCTCAATCATATCAATAATGTTGATATGTTTGGATGTGGAGACCCGCACGTAACATTGAAGCAGGAATTGAAAGATTCGCATGCATTTGTTGTCCTCTACAGATGAGCCTTTGCCGAGGCCCACACGTCAGGAGAAAAGAGGGCTTTTGGTCCTACATAATTTTCGTCCAAATAGATAACAAAATTGTCGACACGTGTGTCTACTGGCTGGATAGTATTAAATCCATAAATCCATTCCCTACTTCCTCAGGATTTAAATATTTTAGGCCAAATACGTAGCGAAGCCATTTTCCTATTGCTGAGTCTGGATCTTTGAACTCCCGACTTAGACCCAGCTGTTGGATTTTTCTCCACCTGAAGAAAAAAATCATTATCGTTAGATTATAAATAGGTAATTAAAGAATATTTCTATTGGCTTGATATAAAATCCGACAGCCATATCCTTGCAATGTCTGGGATTTTTTGGTGTTGAAATATATTTTTTTTCAGCAAAATATGACCCAACAATAAAAAACCTACATTTTTACGTCTTATTGTTAATATGCAGCAATTTCTTTCTTTTTTTATTTAAATAATTACAAATAGGCAATGTAAATCCCTTCCATGAAACATTATGTAATTATTTAAACAATTAATTATTGCTTATTTTCAAAATTTCTAAAAATTTAGCCAGAGATGTCCATTTTTTTCAAATTGGAATCCTATGCTACTTTTGGTTAAATAATTACATAATTTTGATACCTTTCTTCTAATGTTTAACAAATTTCTATTTATTTAAACCATTTTTATTTGTTTAAGCAGTTATTTTACGATTTCTAAAAATGGAATAAAATAGAAGACAAACAATTAATTACGATTTTTAAATTATTGTTGGAAAAGTAAGTCTGGAAGAAAATTATATTTGTTTTAATAATTAAAAAGTGGTAAATTTATTTCGTCTATATAGTATACAGTCAGGAACATAATTGTTGTGTTCTATTTTATTTTTTATTTATTTATCGAAAAACTGCTTGAGCAAATAAAGATTGTTTAACCAAAGAGAAATTTATTAAAAATTAAAAGAAATATATCAACATTTTGTAATTATTCCAGAAAACGTAGCATAGGATACTGATTTAAAAAGAAAATGGACATCACCGGCTCAATTATGAGCAAGTTTCAAAATAGACGGTAAATAATTATTTAAATAATTACATGTTTTTACACAAACTTAATACTCCAAAAAATGACAAAAAATTACATTTCAATCAGAAAATACGATTATTTTTCAAGTTTTTTGGGAATAAATAATTTTTTTAATAATCTTCATTTGTTTAAAAAATTGGAAATTGTTTCAAATGTCATGATAAATATGTAAATTGTCCGTTACTAATTATTTTTATGAAAAAGACGAGACAAATTTCTAAAAAGTAACAACCATACGTAAAAATGTATTTTTTAAATATTTTTGGGTCATATTTAGGGGGCTGATGGGCGGGGGGTGGAAATTAAAGTTATTAGTATAGTTGAGATAGGGTATATTTCTGAAAAAGGATTTTTCTTTCCATCTCTCTAATAGCTTAATTGGGAAAGCACCTGACCGGCAATCGGAAGTTCTGTGGTTCGATTCCCAGTGAAGCGATGTTAAAATATCTTTTTTCAGAAGGATTTAATTTTAAAATATTTTTAATTCATTCTCGATCTTGTCAAAAATGATGATAAGTATCTTTTATCAATCAAAGATCTTTTATCAATTTTTTATTAATTTTTATATTTTAATTACTATCCTGAATCTTCAACAAAATATATAAACCCTTAAACAAATAATTTATATGATGTTCTTACCTACTTTTCTCTGCGCTGGTAACCTAAAAGACTGGGATTCGGATCCCAGTGGAGCTAAAGAGAAATATTTTTACAACTTGGAAATAAAAATCAATACTAAAACATATTGATTTTTGACCAGTAAAAATACACTTGACATCAATTTATTTAGTACATTTATCTGGTCGACAACCAAAACATAAAAAAATATATAATTTTCTTGATCGTGAAATTAATCGTACAAGTATAAGGAATTACGTCACAATTTAACTTGTAGGCTTTGTAAAGAAATTAATCTTGTATCTCTGTTAGTGGGTGAGAGCATCGTTACCTTAATTGAAAAGAGCATCAGACCGGCAATCTGAAAGACGTGGGTTCGAATCCCAGCGAATGTGGTGACCATTTTTTCACAATTTAAAAATATTAATTGCATTGAATTTCTACAAATTCGATTAATTTGAACAACATAATTGAATTTTCAAACATGAAGATTAATTTTATATATAAAAAGGAGAATTTTCTACCAAGCTATTGATTTTTAGAATCGACTAAGATAAATTCTGAATAAAAATTAATATTTCGATTTTCAACTATAAATGATTGATTTCCAAATTCAAAAATGGAATGGTTCAATTTTCAGTTAAAAAAAAATAATTTTCAAGAACAAAAAAAACGAATTTTTAACAAAGCAGTTCAATATTAACCAATAAAATGAATTTTTAAAAATTAGTTCAACTTTTAAAGAAGTAGTTAAATTATAAATAAAAAATATTCTATTTGTACGAAGAAAGATACTTTTCCGAAATACATTAATTTTTTACCAAATATTTGAACTTTCAAATGGCAAAGATAAATTTACAAGGAAAAAGTTAAACGTTCATTTAAAAAAAAAACTTTTTCCTCAAACATTCTTTCTTAACAAAATAGTTCAATTTTTATTTAATAGTACAATTTTTATTGCAAAAAAGGAAATTTAAGAAAAAAAGTTATTTTTTGACCGCGAAAACGATTTTTAAACAAAATATATTAATGTTTTACTAAATAGTTAATTTGAAAACATACGCTATCATTTTCAAGTAGAATTCTTAATTTTCTACAAAAAAATTTAAACAAAATACATTAATTTTTAACTAACAAAGACGAAATTTCGCCAAAAAGGAACTAGTGCAATTTTCTAACTTGGAATATTCACAACAAAAATAAATGTTAAAAGTTTACAATGTTTTTCAAACCAAAAAAAAATATTCATACGCTATTGAAATATAAGATAAAAAAATTTCCTGAATAAAGATGAAAATTTTATATTTGTTAACTTAAATTACTTTTAACAGAGGTAAATGTGAACTATTCACAATATTCTGGAGAAAGAAAACTTGATAAGCTATTACGATGCATATTATAAGAAAAAAATATATTGTATCCAAGAATTACATAATAATTTTCTCAATAAAATAAAAACTTATTTTCTCAATAAATTAAACAATATATTTCTCAATAAATTCAAAACTTATTTTTCTATTAACTCAGAAAGTATCTTTTTCCATAGGTTAAAGAATTATTTTTCCACAAAATTCAAAATCGATTGAAAGAGAAAACATTTTAGTCTGATAAATAACTAATGTCAAAATTTTCAAATTATTTATCCCTTAATTTCCAATTCACTAAAATGTTCCAAAAAAACTTTTTTTACATTTTGAAAAGTTTCGAGAGATTAAAAAAATGTATTTAAGTTTCATAAAAAATATATAAATTTTTTTTATTTTCAAAAATGAATTTGGAGACATTTTAAAAGACTTGAAAACGTTTTAAATTATATTCTACAATGTCGACAAGTATGCAAAAGAATTTAAAGAAAACTTTTAGACGTTTCAAAAATATTTTTAAATAATTTCATACGGAAAAAGATTTTACAATTTTGAAATATATACAAAATGTTTAGAAATAATTTGAGTCAGTTTAAAACCTATTTAGGAATTTCAGAAGTTCTGAAGAAATTCAAAATATTTTAAAACAATCGAATCCAAAGAAAATTATATACATTTCACCCCTCAATTTCAGGAATTTGTTTTTCTAAAATTTGGATTGCATTCACCTGTGAAAAAAGATATTCCCCTTCGCTCCACTTGGGATCGAAACCCGGTCTTCCGATTTCCGGTCGGGTGCTCTACCCACTAAGCTGTATTAATTATTATTTTTCCCGCAAATAGAAAAACTGCTCTATTTTCTAATTTGAGGAGAAGAATTTACTAGATAAAATTGTGAAATAAAAATTTGAAAACTATAAAAGGTGAATTTAAAGCATGAAAACCTCTATAGAGAGCTCTCAACACTTTTTTTAAAGCCTGCAAAGAAAGGGATTATTTTCTTATCAAAAGAAAGAAGATTTCCCCATTTGAAGGATTTATAAAACCTAACAAAAAAGTATTTTATAAGCCACCCTGTTGGATAATCCTGATGAATAATACTTGTAATATATTTTTTTTATACATCCGAGACGCGAAATTTAAACGAAAAGAATAAAATGCAGAAATGGTAAATAGATCGTAAGTTGGTACGACTGTCTTTCTCGTTCCGTCTCTCTAACTCTAACTTCCCTGAAAAGGGTGGGAGAAAAAGAATGGTACAACTTCTATTTACCATAAAATAGAGTTTCCGACCCGACTCCTAACCGGTAGAGGAGCAACCCACATTCGCAATGGCATACATTTCTTCCTTTTTTATCGGTTTATTCGCGATACGCCACAAAAGTTTTTCTCCTTCCACCTTCGAAGCGGAAGGGTGGATGCTGATGTATCTACACCACACCCAAGGAGAATTGAAATGAGCCAGCTTCTTCTTCTTTATTCATAATTTTACCCCTTCCAATTTTTCACATTTACTCTTTCATTATTTCTCACTGATTCCTCTAGCCTCCTCCAATTTTTCATCCACTCCTCACTGCATCCTCCCTTAAAACCTTTACATCATTCTCTTTCAACCTTCCTTTCTCTTCCATTATTCTCCTATGTCCTATCCACAGATCTTTCCACTTTTCGTCATCCTCTTCACTAAATTCTGCACTTTGTGTACTCTTTCTCTTCATAAGCATTCCTTCCGTTACCTCTTTCGCCAATATAAATCATGCTTTTCTGTGTTATCATCTCTCTCCACATCCCCTTTCCAAACAGATTGGTACTCCTTCCTTTTGTATCATCTGGTCCCATTTAAGATATTCCGTTTCCTTAAACAATCCACATCACTCTATTCATTATCGTTCCCTGTCTCTTTTCTCTAATTCTTCGCAGCTTAATTCAGTCCCCTCTTCCATATCCCTATTCCTGAAGAACTTCTTTCTTCTTTACGATTCGTCAGTTCTATCGTCCTCCCTCTCATTTCTTTCACGTCCATCTAAAAAATGTTGGCCAATCTCACTCCATGACTTATTTCCCGCTCCGATATTTAAATTATACGTTTGTTCTTTTTCCGCTACCATATATCCAAGTGTCCTCGAGACTACTTATAGCGTCCATCTTTTATATTTTTCTTGTAGCCTCTCAATCTCTTCCCTTTATTTCCTTTCCTTATCTCTGCTAGATAGTGCTGGACTTTCTTTTACCTGTTCTGCATATCTTTTTTATTACTACCAGCTCTACTCCTTCTTTTCATTCTTTCATAACTAGATGTCTTTCCATTTTTGATTATTCCTAACACGTTGCCTGTTTCTTCCCTTCTTATACTCTCTTCCTCGTCTCTTTCTCTACCATCCTTTCCTACTTTCCCAAGTTTCTTCTCTACCCCTCCTAGCAATTCCGTAAAATATTTTTTCCCATTCACCCATCTTAATAGCCTATTTTACTCATTACCTTCTGTTTCTTTCTCTATTGACTACCTTCCGAACCACTTCTTCCGGCTTAGTCTTCTCCGCCTCTTCTCCAATCTTTTATGCTCATCCTCATTTTTATCACACATCTGAGTATACTCCTTTTTACTTACTTACTTACTTTACTTACTTACTTACTTACTTACTTACTTACTTACTTACTTTTTACTTCTTCACTACTTTTTTCCCTTTCTCGGTTTATTAATTCCCTTCTCACTTATTTCTTCTACTTTTTACATTAATCGTCCCACCCACTGATAAATACATCGTCACTAAGTTATTTTCCACTTCTACTCCAGAATACTCTTTTTATTTATCCTATCGTTATTTCCATCTGTTTGTGTATATTTCCCTCTCCCATTTTGATATTGTTGGCCTTTTTCTTAATCTGCTCCTTTCCGTCTATTAATCAATCTTCCCCATCTGCTCTTTTTACCACTGCGACCTTTTTATCCTGATTGTTATTACTCCTTTTTCCCTCTAATTTCACAATTTTCGGAAAGTGATCCAAATCTATACAATCGTCTACCTCTATTTTCTTGACCTTCTCTCTTACCTCGTTGTCCACTTTCACATTATCATTTACAGAAACCCTTTCTCCTTCTGAGCGTGTGCATCCCCCTACCATACGCCCTCTATATTCTTGTTTAAGGTTAACCTTCTCATCTTCTCTAAGTTCTCCATCAATTTCTTTATCTCCTTATTCAATATCTTCTTTTTAGATTTTCTTCCTCACTCTCATCTCCATTCTCTTACCCCTCCAGCTCTTTCCCCTCATTAAACTCTCCTCCTATTATAAACTTAATATCTTCTTAATTTTCTTTTATCAGTTCCCTTATCTTCTCTGGTTTATCCTCTATATCTCCGTTCACATACACAATCACTATCTTCCACCTCTGACTGTCGATATCTCCATCATCAGTAATACCTTGCATCGTTCCGAATTTTTCATGAATATCATATCCTTTTCCTTAATGTCTGCTGCATTCCAGTAACATATTCTCTATTCTGGCGTTCTTTTCTTTCTCGTATTTTTTTGTTTCCTGTTACTCCTTATTTTACTCTCTCCCATTTACCATTTATCATCTATCTGTGTTCTTCCGTTTATAACCAACGTTCTTTTCCCTTTTTCTTCTTTCCGTCAATTTTCTTCTTCCATCCTAACTCTTGTCCATCCTTATCTCTATATTTATTCTTCTATGTCCAGAAATATTACTATAATTCCTTCTTTCTCCCTTTGATTAATGTTATTTACCACATAATTCAGAATATGTACGTTCGTTCCATAACTCTACTTTTTTATACCTCATCTATAATATATTTCTTTCTAGCTTGCATTATTTCTAATACTTTGACTGCTTCTTCCCTTCTTATTATATCTTCCCCTTCTCTTTCTCTACTATATTTTCCTCCTTTCCTAACTTTCTTCTTTACCCGTCCTAGCAATTCCATTCAATATTTTTTCAATTCTACCATCCTAATAGTCTATTTAATTATTTTCCTTATGTTTCTTTCTCTATTGACTACCTTCGAAACCTCATCTTCCGTCTTAGTCTGCTCCTCGTCTTCTTTAAATCTTATATTTTCCTCTTTCCTTTTATCACACATGTCAGAATACTGCTTCCATTTTCTCACATACTATTCACTACTTTTTCCTTTTCTCGGATTTTCAATTCCTTTCTCACGTCTTTCTTCTACACTTTACATTCCTCGTACCATCCACTTCCAAATCCTCCTTCACTAACTTATTTTTTGCTTGTACTCTATAATACTCATTTTATTTATCCCAACCTTATTTAAATCCGTTCGATTACACTTTCCTCGCCCATTTTGATATTCTTGTCATTTTCCTTAAAGTGTTCTTTTGCCTTCTATCTACCAATCCCTTATTATTGCTGCTTTTACAGCTGCTGCCTTATTATCCTTATTTTTGTTACTCCTTTCTCCCTCTAATGCTATCGGAAAGTGATCCGAATCTATATAATCATCTACCTGTAGTTTCTTAACCTTCTCTCTTACTCTTCCATGCCCCTCTATATTCTCGTTAATGATTCACCATCCCATCATCTCTAAGATCCTTAAAAATTTCTTTCTATCCCCATTCAGTATCTTGATTTTGAATTTTCTTCAGTACTCTCTTTTCCATTCCCCTACTCCTCTAACTCTTATTCCCGAATTAAAATCTTCTTCAAGAAGGTATATGGTTGGAGTAGAACGAGGAAAAAGAGGTCTTAGTAAAAAGTGATGTGACACGAGACAAGAGTACATAGAGTAGACAAGAGGATACAAAAGTAGAGAGAAGAAAATAGAATAAGGAATAGCAGGAAACAGATAAAGGATAGGGAACTTTTTTCGATTTGGAAAGATAAAAGATAGGGCAGATGATAGAGACGTGGTTAGATGGAAAGGTTTGGGAAAGAGTAAGTGGAACGCTCACAAGAGGTCACAAAGAGGAGGTTCCAAACACTAACAGAAATAATAAAAAAGGCAGATCAATTGGAGGAATCGTGGTGGGAGGAGAGAGGTTCAAGATAATGGGGGTGTATGTGAAAGGATATATAGAGGGGAAATCAGAGGGTATAATAGCACTGATAAAAGAAAATTAAGAAGAGATTAAGCTTATAATTGGCGGAGATTTTAATTAGGGGAAAGAGCTGGAGGAGTAAGGGAATGGAGATGAGAGTGAGGAAGAAAATATAAAAAGAAAATATTTAATAAGGAGATAAAGAAATTGATGAAGACCATAGAGAAGATGAGAAGGTTAACCTTAAACGAGAACGCATGAATTCGGATTTAGTTAGTTTGCATTGCTCGTAGCGCCTCCTGTGAAAACATGCGAAACCGATATCTAAATTATTGAACCTTCAACTCGGAAAAAAATTTTCTCCACAAAAATGGAATATACAAACAAAAAACATGACTCTTCACCAAAAAATAATTTTCCTCGAAACTGATGAATTTTTACCCAACAAAAATTAATTTTCCAACTAAAAAAATGTTTGACCAAAAAAGGCGAATTTTTAACTAGAAAAGATCAATCTTCAAAAAATGGAAAAGTTCCATTTTCTGTTAGAAAATTAATTAAATTAAATGAATTTTCTTTTTATTGAAAAAAGTTATTAGGATAAATTGTTCGTCCTTTTTAATACTATAAATATCCGAGAATAGAATTTTCAAATTCTGAAAAAATGTTCTCAAACATTTTCAGAAGGCGCACACTTTTTGAATTTTAATCCAAAATGGCTGGTTAACGAACTAGTTCTTTCTTTTAGGACCTAAAAAAAGTGTGCCAAAGATCGATATGATTATTTAATATTTACGAGAGTTATCGTGTTTAGAGTCGGACGGACGGACAGACATACTGTGGTGTCAAAGTTTGGAAAATTCTAACACTTTCTTTATCATAAATTATGAGAATGTAGAAAATATCACAATTACATAATTTTGGGAAAAAATTCAGAAAGCTTAAGAAATATTTAGAAGTTTTAAAATGATTTAATCATAATAAAATTTGTAAAAATTTTGTAAGAATTTTTTAAAGTTTCTCGAAAATTATACATTTTTCAGGTTTATAGGAAAAATTAAAATAACTTTTTATTTCGAAAAATTATTTTTAAGGCATTATTTAAAAAGACTTAAAAAGATTTCAAAAAATGTCAAAGCAGAATCTGAAAAATTTTAATTCAATTTTAAAAATGTTGAAAAAAAAGTTTAGAATATTTTAAAGCATAATTTTTTAACTTGTTAAGATTACAAAATAAAAACATATTTTTTAAACTTTAGAAGATTTTTAGAATTTTTTGAAAATGTATCACCTATTTCTTGATTCCTTCCCAACTTCTAAAAGTCCTAAACATCTTTCAAAGGGACTCGAATTTTTCATAATATTTTGTAAAGTCCTATAAAATAAAATAAATTCTTCAAAATCTTCTATATTCTTTTCTGATACGTCTAAAACATTGAAAAATCTTTCTTTTTTAATTTTCTCAATAATCTTATGAAAATTATATTTATATAAATTTCAAAACAAACTGCCTAATTTCTATTTTCTTATTGAAAATTCTCAGAATTTAATTTCAACATGGATTCATTATAATTATAATAGAAAACAATATTTTATGATTAATAATTTTCCTTGTTTGTAACATATAGATATTATATTTATTAAATAGTAGCAATATATTGTAAATCGGAAAAAAAGAAAAATTAGTGAAAAATTAATAAACAAAACCACAAATTAGCGAAAAAAATTGCTTAAAATATAAATTAACCGAATTATAAAATAAACGAATTATTAAATTCCCATCAATATTCCTATTCCTGAAATTTAAACTTTTACCGAAAATAATTAATAAATGATTAATTAATGATTAATTTAATAGATTGCCTTATTTATCGTTTCATAAATATCTCATTAATTAATGATCCATTAACTATGTTCAGCAGTTCTAAATTTGGAGAACTGAAATATTTTTGGAAATTTAATCATTCGTTTATTTTATAAGTCGGTCTCGAAGTCGGTGAATTTTAGTTTCGGATATTTTTTAAATCCGGATTTTATTTTTTGTCAATTAAAAATCCTGTTTTTTCATTCATTTGCAATTTTTACTTTGAATGATGTCAATTACAGTTCAAGCCCGATGACTTGCCATCCGATAAGTGTACACTCCCCTTAAAACGTCATCACACGTACAGCACGCACACTAATTGTGGTTCTCCCACTACGTGTGCTATTTTGCTCATGATTTACGCATGCGCGCACCAAGTATCGTGCTAATAGTGGGGACATCCGATAAGTTCGCCATTCCTGGAATTTTTTGCCCCTACAGCCCCGAAATTGGAAAGTTATGGGACTTGTACTGTATGCCGCTTTTTCTTTTATTACACAAAATAATAAGTACATAAGTCTTATTTGAAGCCTGACTCTACACTCTGCAGAAAAAATGATTTTAAAGGTTTCTTCATATTTATTTTGTAATTTTTATTCCTTTTTCCTATGGTACTGCATGGTTTTGTAGAATAAAGTTACTACTAGCGCCGCCGCACGACCATTTTCAAAATTTCAATTAATTAGACCAAAGTAAAACAACCAGATTATTTTTCGAAAAACCACTCTTTTAGGAATTGTATTTAGCCATTTAGATTACCTGGTTAAAATATGACATCAAACAATTCATAATTGTAGAAGAAAAGTTATCATTTTTAAGACATGAACTACAAATTAAGCCTGAGGAAGCGCCTTAAGAGCTTAGAGAAGATGAGATGGAAGACAAAAAAATTATTATCGCTAATTACTTCTGGAACTATGAGAAGCAGTTTTTAAAGAATCGTCGAAAAATCGGACATCGTCGATAGATAATGGCGAGGAGATCGTAAATCACCAGTCGGTGTCTTTTGGAACCGTCGCCGATAAAGAAGTCATTATGAAGCTCCAGTTTCGGGAGACAATAGAGTCGCTTCGTATTTTCCTTCGAGAGATCACAAATAATCGAAGAGGGGCATACTCAATCCGATAAGGGCGGAGATTCTCTTCTCAATTTTTTTGTCCTCCATCTTCATAAAAAATAAGGAACTTGTTGGGATTTATCGGAAGTACTAAAGTTCCTTAAGGCCATGTGACGAGTG
>JAWWLR010000002.1:11872024-11882417 GCA_035041075.1 Acraspis erinacei
TGACGAGTGAGCCACGTGACCAGATTCCTCCCTTACCGACCCTTTTTTCATTTCCTAACTTTTTCAGGTCCATTAAGCTAGCACCTCCAAAATCGTATTTTGGCATTTTTCAGAGCTCAGAATTTTGGGCGTTTTTGGGCACCAATTAAAAATTTGGGGCTCCTTTACTTTTTTCAAAAAATGAATTTTCTTGTGGAGGTGCTAGCTTACATTAACCCAGCACCTCCACATCTTAAAATCGCTAAATAATACAAAATTCAATTCAGCCAGAATTTTGGCCTTTTTTTGGGCTTCTGAAATCCGCAAAAAAAAATTTCCCCAAAACAACCCTTAACTTCAAAAATCAACCCCTTTAAAGAAATTGAGTTTTTTAAGTAATTTAATCACGGCATATTTTTGGCTTTTTTGGGCTCCTAGAAAATACCCACTACAACTTTTGGACTGCAGCCCTGAACTTCAAAAATCAACCCTTCTCTACCACGTAGATGCAATCAGATTTTTTTTAATCAAAAAAATGGAATCGTCAAATTTTCAGTTAAAAAATTAAAATAGTTTTCTACCAAAAATGAAATAGCTGTATTTTAAGTATTAAAAATTAATTTTTGACAACAACATTTTTCAATAACAACTTCCATTTTCGGCCTAAGCAAATTAATTTTTAACCAAAAAGATGATTTTTGACCAATAAGATTAGTATTTTATTGAAACCAAACAATTTCAACAGAATACATAAATTTTTCAAAAATAATAATAATTATTATTATATATAATTATATTTTCATGAAAAAAGTTCAATTTTGAACCAAATACGTAAAATTTCAACAAAAACTATAAAATATCGACAAAAAAGATAATTTTTATTGACAAATTGTATTTCGTACCAAATTGTTCAATGATCAAATAAAAAGGACAAATTTTCTTCGATTTTCAACTAGAAAAAATAAATTTTCATCTAAATCATGAACCTTAAAAGAATTGTTTTTTAAACATTAGTATAACATTAAACCAAATAATTAATTTTTCAAACAAGAAATAATAATTCGCACCATAAATAAAATAGCGGATATTTTAATAAAAAAATATTTTAATTTCAAATAAAAAATAGTTAAGAAAATAAAAAAATAATTTTCAACTAGTAATGAGAAAGTTTTAATTAAAATCATCACAATTAAAATCCAAAATTGAATTTCATTTTATTTAAGAAATAAAAATTAAAAATTAATGATTACCTCAATATAACAATTGAGTTTTCAACCAAACATGATGAGAATAACAAAATAATAAAAATTTCATTAAACATAATTAAACTTTCGAAAAATAGTAAAAATGCTAAATAAATATCTGAATTTTTTTAAACGGCAATGATGTATTTTCAAAGAAGAAAATGATTTTTCGACCAAGAGATAAATTTCCAACAAAATTCCTGAATTTTCGAGAATTATTTTTATTTTTAAATTTAAAATGTAAGTTCTTAACCGAAAATGGAATAGCTCATTTTTCAGTTTAAAAAATTATTTGAAAAAAATTCACCCAGTTTAAATAAAAAAAAGAAAGAAATTATAACATAATTGTTGAATCATTAACAAAATAAATAAATTTTCAAGAAAAAGGTAGATGTTCAATCAACAAAAATAAAATTTCGACTAAATAGTTGAATTTCCAACTAAACAATATATCTTTTCAACCAAAAATGGACTCGTTAAATTTATACTTTAAAATATTAATTTTTAACTAAAAAGATTTACAATTAAAATTTAACCAAAAAGAAGATTTTTAAAGAACATAATTAAAACCTTGACCAAAAAGGTGAATTATCAACAAATAAGCCTAATTTTCAAAAGTAAAAAAAAAACTAATTTTTAACAAAATACATGAGTTTTCAGCAAAATTCATATTAGATCAAAGTATTTAACAAAAAATTGAGCAGTTAAATTTCCAGATAAATAAATTATTTTTCAATCAAGATAGATAGATTTTCAATTAAAAAGAAAATTATTTTGAATAAAAAAGACAAATTTACAACAAAAGACAAGAATCGTCTACCAAAAATATTAATCTTCAATGAAAATATAATTTTTCAACCAAAAAGTTAATTTCTCACCAAATATTTCGATTTTCAAAAAATAGTTTTATTTGAAACCAAATAGTTGAATTTCGAACGCAAAATATGATTTTTATCTAAAATATGAAAATGTGAAAATATAAAATAAAATATAAAATAAAATATGAAATTTTTATCTAAAATTATGAATCATAAAAAAATCCTTTGTTTAGATTAGTTTCAGTTTAAACCAAGTAACTGATTTTTTAAACAACAAAAAAATGAATATTCAACGACACATGCAATAGATCAAATTTCAACCAAAAAGTATTTCTCCTCAAGAAACAGTTGAATTCAGCCAACAATTTTTTAATAAAAAAGAATCAATTTTCAACCAAGAAGTGGAATTTTTTACCAAAAAATATAACTTTTTAACAAAATACATAAATTTTTAACCAAATTGTTAAATTATCTAATAAAAAATATCGCTTAAGTCTTTTTAACAAAGTAGTTTAAATTGCAAGCAAGCTCTATACACTGTTATTATGAATTTTCATCTAAAACGATCAAGGTTTAACGATAAAAAAATAAGCTGATTATTAAATAAAAAGTTAATTCTTTAAACAAATTTTATTTAAAAATACGTAAATTTGTCGTTTTCAAATAGATTTGTTTCGCTTTTTCAACAGGAAGTATAAAAATTACTTTCTTATAGGTTTTTTGTGAGATTCTTTGATTTCAGACAATTAGTGTTATTTTTTTAAACAAAATTAATTAACAAATGCATAATATTGTCATTTTTCAGTAGAAGGAATTCGTTTTTTTAAAATCAACTTCAGCTATGTTAAAAATACCTCTTGCTAGTAGCTCTCTATAGATATTTTTTATTAATGCTAAGCAATTATTAACTTTTGTTAAAAATGTAATAAACAAATGCATAATTTGTCCATTTTTTAGTAGATAAATTTACTTTCTTTAACACAATCGGTTAAATGCGTATAAACAATGGGCCTTTACTGTGATATTTTGCTGCTAGACAACAATTCATAATTTTTAAACAAATTTTATAAAAAAATTACTCTGAGGCCATTTTTAAAAGAAACACATTATTTTTTTATGAAATCAGCTGCAATTTTTAAGCAAGATCTCTCGGTTTTGTTACTGTAGTCGATTTCATAAAAAACAATATGGTGTTTCTATTAAAAAACGGCCTCAGAGTAATTTGTTTATTAAAGTTTTAAAATGATGAATTGTTGCCTCACAGAAAATATCACAGTAAAGGCCTATTTTTTATACACATTTAATTGATTGTGTTAAAGAAACTAAATTTATCAACTAAAACATGGTGAAATTGTGAATTTGTTTATTACATTTTTAACAACAATTACTAATTTTTTAGTATTAATAAAAAATAACTATAGAAAGCTACTAGCCAGACATTAGAAATTTATTTATCTGAAAAAATGAAACCTATATGTTGAAAAATGGCAAAACAATGAATTTGTTTTACTTAATTTGTTTAAACAAATAGAAATTATTTTTTCATAACCAAGTTTCATATCAAGAGGTATTTTTAACATATCTGAAGTTAATTTAAAGAAAATGAATACCTTTTACTGAAAAATGACAATATTACGCATTTGTCAATTAATTTTGTTTAAACAGGTAACATTAATTGCCTGAAATTAAAGAATCGCACAAAAAATCTATAAGCAAGATATTTATTTCCTTTCTGTTAAAGAAAAAGAAACAAATCAATTTTAAAATGACGAATTTATACAGTTGTTTATATTTTTTAAATAATATTAACAAATGGTCTCTTTTTTATAATTCATATCGAAATTTTTGTCTTCAGATTTCCACTTAAAAAAAGACATCTGAAGTAGCTATATATAATTTTTACTAAGAATCTAACCTTTGTTAATTAATTTGTTTCTAATAATTTTAAAGAATTTTTTAAATATTTGATACGACTGTACATCATTCAAGACAAGTTTCGCCACTAATTCTGTGTACTTCCGCATGAATTAGGAAAATTCCCATAAAATGGTATCTCAGAAATTTTTTTAAAATGAATTTTGATTGTTAAATACAAAAAATCACACACCTTGTTTAAAAATATGTCTCGACAAAGTTGTTAGAATATTCATAAGCTTCAATTTAAAAAAAAATTCAAAATCAAACTTGAGACAACACTGTAGTTTCATTTTTGATCCATAACTGTAACTTTTTATCACAACATGTGAAATTTTTAATAAACTGTTTAAATTTGCAAACAAATGCTCAAACTTTTCGATAAAAAATAGTCAAATTTTCTTATTGTTTTCTATTCCGCCGCCTCAGGGCGCTAAAGAGGCTTAGACCGGCACAGAAAATGCATCGCAGCTTATTCAGCAATTTCTGGTGAAATAATATTATTCATCAATTTCTGGCGAAATAATATTATTCATCAATTTCTGGTGAAATAGGCTTATTCAGAAATGTCTGTTTAAATAAGCTTATTCAGCAATTTCTGGTGAAATAGGCTTATTCAGTAATATCTGGTGAAATAAGCGTATTCAGAAATTTCTGGTGCAACATGGGCTTACACAACTTCAGCAGCTCCCATGCATTTTTGAACTGGCTCCCTATCATTTCTGGCTATTTCCCAAGTTGAAGTATCCTCTAAAAGGAGAATGATTTCAAGACTAGAGGAAATAAAGCAAAATGCGGCGTGGCAGCTGTTGGCTATTTCGAAAGATGAGTTTAAGGAGTGTTGGCGAAAGTGCTACGATCGTTGGAAGAAGATTGTGGCTCCCAAATGGGTGTACTTTAAAGGACATTTCATCGCGATTGGATAGAATTAACACTTAATCCTGGTACGAAACTATTAGGGACACTTGTAGAGTATGATTAGGAAGCTGGAAAAGGCTAGTAGGTAAGTATTAATTTTAATAATTGCTCTAATCATCCAGATATATTTAATACGTAAAATTTAATTTAATTAACTAATTATTGATAATAATTTAATTAATTTAATTTAAAATGTAATACGCAAAATGAATTATATTCGTTACTGAATTATCATTCTGCTTCATACGCAACATTTATGTCTTTAATTTTTATAAATTTATTCATTTAATGTAATTTATGACTAGCTTTCACAGTATACGACATAAAAATATTTCATTAATTTTTTTACATTTCTCATAGAATCACAGATGTTCTGCTTTATCATTAGGTGCGTTATGTTTGGCTGATATTATATTTTATGATTGTCCTATATTCTAATAGATGAATCTCAACATTTTCTTAGTGCTTTTGCACCACAATGACAATGCAAGTACACGTGAATCTCATTATAAAAAAAATCGAAATCCAAATTATTTAACCTTCTAATTAAAATAATGTTATATAATAAAACTTTCTTTATGTTCAAAATACCCATACTCCAATTATCTAATTTTGTTTAAAGTTCGTGATTTTTTGGAATGACTATCTGAATCCAATTTTCAAAATTATATGATTGTGATTAGGAAGCTGAAAAGGCTAGTAGGACTACTTGTGGATTGTGATTAGGAAGCTGGAAAAGGCCAGGGCCATTTGTCTAGAAGGGCTACTTGTGGGTTGTGATTAGGAAGCTGGCAAAAACTATTCGGGCCACTTATGGACTGTAATGACGGAGCTGGAAAGGGCTAGTAGGCCTACATGTGATCTGTGATTAGGGAGCTAAAAGAGGCCAGGACCCCTTGTGTACTGTAACTAGGAATCTAAAAAAGGCTAATAAGGTTACTCTTGAACTGTAATTAGGGAGCTGAAAGAGGCTAGCACCTCTTTTGTATTGTGATTAGAAACCTGAAAAAGGCTAATAGTCCTACGTGTAGACTGTGATTAGAGAGCTAAAAAGCGCCATGGCCACTTATGGTGTATGATTAGGAGCTGAAAAAGTCTAGGTCCACTTGTGGATCGTGATTAGGATGCTAGAAATGGCTACTTGTGGAATGTAATTGGGAAGCTGGAAAAGGCCAGGACCACTTGTGGATTGTAATTAGGAAGCTAGAAAAGGCTACTTATGTACTGTGATTAGGAAGCTAGAAAAGGCTAATAGTTCTACATGTGGACTCTGATTCAGGAGCTAACAAAGTCCAGGAACACTTCTAGACTGTCATTAAGGAGCTGGAAAAGTCTAAGTCCGCTTGTGGATTGTCATTAGGAAGCTGGAAGAGGCTAGTACAGATCCTTTTCAAACTATGATTAGGAGGCTATGATTAGGAAAAGGCTAATAATGCTACTTGTGCACTGCTATTAGGAATCTAGTAATAAGGAATATAGATAAGGTTAGTAGTGCTAATTGTGGATTGTGGTTAGAGAGCTAGGAAAGTCTAAGACCACTTGTGCACTGTGATTAGGGAACTAATGAAAACCAAAGCCACTTGTGCATTGTAATTAGGAAGCTGGAAAATGCTAGGAGGGCTACTTGCGGACTGTGATTAGGAAGCGAGTAAAGACTAGTGGACCCACTAGTGGACTGGGATTAGGAAGCTAGAAAAGGCTACTTATGGAATGTAATTGGGAAGCTGGAAAAGGCCAGGACCATTTGTGGATTGTAATTATGAAACTGGAAAATGCTACTTGTGGATTGTGATTAGGAAGATATAAAAGGCTAGTAAGACTACTTGCGGACTGTATTTAGGAAGCTAGAAAAGGCTAGTAGGGCTACTGGTGGTCTGTCATTAGGGATCTAAAAAAGGCCAGGGCCACTTTGTGGACTAGGATTAGGTAGCTGGAAAAGTTTAGGTCCGCTTGTGGATTGTGATTAGGAAGCTGCAAAAGGCTCGTAGAGTTCCTTTTGAAACTATGCTTAGGAAGCTGTAAGTAGGAAAAAGCTAATAAGGCTACTTGTGCACTGTTATTAGTAATCTAGAAAAGGCTAATTGGATCACTTGTGGACTCTGATAAGAAATATGGCTAAGACTAGTGGGGCTAATTGTAGAGTATTTTTAGGGAGATAAAAAAATCTAGGACCACTTGTGCACTGTGATTAGGGAGGTAAGGAAGGACAAAGACACTTGTGGATTGTAATTAGAAAGCTGGGAAAGGCTAGGAGGGCCACTTCCGGACTGTGAGTAGGAAGCGAGAAAAGACTAGTAGATCCACTAGTGGACTGGGATTAGGAAGTTGAAAAAGGATACTAGGCCAGCGTGTGACTGTGGTTAGGGAGCTAAAAAATTCCAGGAAGACTTCTGGACTGTCGTTAGGGAGCTAGAAGAATTTTAGTCCGCTTGTGGATTGTAATTAGGAAACTAAAAAAGGCTAGTAGTGTTCCTTTTTAAACTATGATTAGGAAGCTGTGGTTAGGAAAAGGCTAATAAGGCTACTTGTGCACTGCTATTAGGAATCTAGAAATAAGGAATATACCTAAGGCTAGTAGTGCTAATTGACGAGTGTGATTAGGGAGCTAGAAAATTCTAGGGCCACTTGTGCACTGTAGTTAGGGAACTAATAAAGGCCAAAGCCACTTGTGGATTGAAATTAGTAAGCTGGAAAACGCTAGGAGGGCTACTTGCGGACTGTGATTAGGAATCGAGTAAAGACTAGTGGACCCACTAGTGGACTGGGATTAAGAAACTAGAAAAGGCTACATGTGGAATGTAATTGGGAAGCTGGAAAAGGCCAGGACCCTTTGTGGATTGTAATTAGGAAGCTGGAAAATGCTACTTGTGGATTGTGATTAGGAATATATAAAAGGCTAGTAAGGCTAGCTGGAAAGGTTTAGGTCCGCTTGTGGATTGTGATTAGGAAGCTATAAAAGGCTCGTAGAGTTACTTTTGAAACTATGATTAGGAAGCTGTAATTAGGAAAAGGCTAATGAAGTTACTTGTTCACTGTTATTAGAAATCTAGAAAAAGCTAATCGGATTACTTGTGGACTGTGGTAAGAAATATGGCTAAGACTAGTGGGGCTAATTGTGGAGTGTTGTTAGGGAGATAGAAAAGTCTAGGACCACTTGTGCACTGTGATTAGGGAGGTAAGGAAGGACAAAGCCACTTGTGGATTGTAATTAGAAAGCTGGGAAAGGCTAGGAGGGCCACTTCCGGACTGTGATTAGGACGCGAGAAAGACTAGTAGGTCCACTAGTGAGCTGGGATTAGGAAGCTGAAAAAGGCTAGTAGGCCAGCGTGTGGACTGTGATTATGGAGCTGAAAGAGTCTAGGGTCACTTGTGGATGGTTATTAGGAAGCTGGAAAATGCTAGTAGTGCCACTTGTGAATTTGGATTAAGTAGCTGCAAAAGGTTACTTGTGAAATGTAATTGGGTAGCTGAAAAATGCCAGAACAACTTGTGGATTGTAATTAGTAGGGTTGAAAAATGGTAGGAAGGCTACTTGCGGACCGTGATTAGAAGTAATCCCACTAGTGGACTGGATTAGAAAGCTGAAAAAGGCTAGGAGGCCAGCGTGCGAACTGTGATTATGGAGCTAAAAAAGGCCAGGTCCAATCGTTGACTGTGGTAAAGAATCTGGAAAACGCTAGTGGAGGTAATTATGGACTGTGATTAGGGAGCTGGAAGAGTCTAGGGTCACTTGTGGATAATTATTAGGAAGCTGGAAAATGCTAGTAGTGCCACTTGTAGATTTGGATTAAGTAGCTGCAAAAAGTTACTTGTGGGATGTAATTGGGAAGCTGGAAAAAGCCAGGACCACTTGTGGATTGTAATTAGGAAGCTGGAAAAGGCCAGCACCACCTGTCAATTGTAATTACGAAGGTGTAACAGGCTAATCAGTTTACTCTTGAACTGTGATAAGAAATCTGGAAAAGGCTAGTAGGGTTATTTGTGGACTGTGATTATGGAGCTGGAAGAGTCTATGTCTACTTGTGAATTGTGATTAGGAAGCTGCAGAAGGCTAGGAGAGCTGCTTGTGGACTATGATTATGAAGCTAGAAAAGCTAGTGGGCTAGAGAAGGCTAGTAGACCCACTCGTAAACTATGATTAGGAAGCTGAAAAGGGGAAAACCACTTCTGGACTGTGATTAAGAATCTGAAAAAGGCTACTCGGGTTACTTGTGTACTATGATTAGGAATCTGGAAAAGGCTACTAGAGCTACTTGTGTACTATCATTAGGAATTTGGAAAAGGCTAGTAGGGCTAAGTTGGAAAAGGCCAGTAGAGCCACTTGTAAACTGTGATCAGAAAGCTGGAAAAGACTCTTAGGGCCACGTTGGATACTTTCCGTACAGATCTTGCAGTGCATGAACATACTCTAATGGAAGAGATATTACTCTGTGGTCCATTTAAAAAACAATCATCCGAAATCTAGTTTATAATTTCCAGGCTTTCGTAAAAATACTGAATTGTGCACCTGGAACAAAGTAAACATGTCGCGCGTGAATTAGCGTAAACACGGATAAATGAAAATAAAATGACACAAGCTACCCGCATACGACTGACCCAGGCGTGTTTTATCTCAACGATTAAACGCTTCGCTAGCTTGGCGAGAATACGTTTGAATTACTGTCGCACAATATCCACCCACTCTCTGCACCAAAGACCACCTGGACACGTGGAATGAAAAGAGAAAAGGTGAACAAAGAACGAAACTCGGCTGCTTTCTCACTCGGAAGTACGTCCTTTTGGCATTGTTCCTTTGTAGCTTAAGCGTTTTGTCAACGCAATAGAACTTAGTCTACGCGAACAAGTTGCAAATGTGGGCTTTTTAGCATTCATTTTTGTTCTTTGCTTATGAAATATGATAAGATTCAGTGGTGTATTCCTAAAAAAAAGTGGCTTGGCGGTATTTTCAGAGAATCAGCTGGTCTCTAACTAAGAAAATTGAATTCATGAAAGCTACCTGAAACCTGCCAGAAAAGTTGTGAAAATCATTGCAAATTTCTTGGAAGTTCATAACAATTATTGTAAATTGATGTATTAATGCGTAATGTTCAATTAGTTTTGTTTTATAAATTTGTTTAATTCGTATCAGTTATGACTTTCTCAATATATGACGAAAAATTTATTTTAGTAATTTTTTTAATTGATTTAATGTAGGTAAGTTTTGACATTCATAATATATACGTGAAACGTGTTTCAGTAATTTCTTTACATTTGTGCGATATGTATTTTGATATGCTGATTCACAATCAATATGGCAATGCCAGTACCAAAGCTAGCTTCATGCATGGCTCGGGGAAGGAAATCGAGATAAAGTAAAATTCTCTATATTAAAGTTTAAAATATCCTTTTTAAAGTGAGATTTAAAAAAATAATAAAATACTTACTGGTTCTCGTATTATCATAAGAAGTGTAAAAACGTATACAAAACGAAAATCGGTTGGTCGAGCATTAGTCGAGCATGAGGAAAGACTGCTCGACTCA
>JAWWLR010000002.1:11882517-11904155 GCA_035041075.1 Acraspis erinacei
TGAGGAAAGACTGCTCGACTCATGCTCGACCAACCGATTTTTGTCTCGGACACACTTCCACATTTGTTCATAGTAATTCGAGAACAGTTAAATATTTTATTCTGTTCTTGGTCTTATTTTAAAGGGGAGATTGCAAGCTCTAATTGAGCGAAATTTTAATTTTTTTACTTCACTTTTCTTAAGCATGCAGAAAGTAAAATCTGAGATTATATAATTTCTCTAAAAGGGAAAATGGGTCTATCTTTCTTATACGCTATCTTGACCTGAATTTATCTGAAAGACTTCAAGTAAGGCTCAAAGAACGCGAAAATTAATAAGCTTTTTAATGTTTTTTTTTTATAAATCTTTATAACTTAATCTTTCGCTGAGATAATCACCACAAAGGGGGACTTGTTTATTTAGGGATTAATGTTCATATGCCGTTCTTTTTCTAAATTATTTGAAGCATTTCAATGCGATTGCAAAATTCAACTGTTTTGTGGAAACTTTTCCAATTATGGTTCCAAACTTATCTCTTTTGGTTAAAAATTCAACTTTTAAAAAAAAATTATTTATTTAAAAAATTAACAACTTAGGAGAAAATTAACTTTTTTGCAGTCGCAATTACCGAAATTTTCAACTTTATATCCACTTTTCACTTAGTGCGTTAATAATTATTGCAATTAACCAAACATAATTGTTTTAACAATTTATTTTTTTAATTAATATTATCTTTGAACAATGCCAGAAAGTTGCGGTTTTTTCAGATATATCAAACTTTTTGTCAAATAATAAATAACTCTTGAAAAAGTCCTTTTAGTTGAAAATTTGACTTTTTTTTTAAATATTTTTTTTCTTAAATTAAAATTAATGTTTAAACTGAGCATTGAACTTTTCTCGTTTTTACTAAAAATTGATCTTTTCTAGTTGAAAATTCGTCTCTTTCGGGAAAAATTAATCTTCTTTGCTTAAAATTTTCTGGTTTTTGGTAAAAAAATATAAATATTCGGCTTATAATTAACTCCACTTTTTTTTTAAAGTTCATCTTTTTAGTTGAAAATTTAACTATTTCATTGGAATTTTTTAATAAAGTTTTTAATTGGAAATGTAAATTTTCCATTTTTTGTTAAAAATTAATCTCTTGTAGGAAGACTATCTTCTGATTTGGTTGAAATATCAATTATTATATATTTTTTAATTTATCTGTTTGGTGAAGATTCATCTTTTTCGTGAATATTCAACTTTTCTGGCTAAAAATTCACTTTTCAACTTGAAACTTAAACGTTTGATTGAAATTGTAACTTTTTTTCGTCATATTTTCTTTTCTTTTTGGATACAAAATTTGACAGTTTAGTTGGAAATTAATCTTGCTAGTTAAAAAATTCAAACATTTGGTTGAAAATTAAACGGTTGGGCTAACAATTAATTTTTCAAATGAAAAATGAAGTGAAAGGAATCAATAAAACCATAAAATGAAGAATGAAAAGGAGATTGAAACGAAGAGTAAAATCAATAATAAAATCAAGAATGAAATAAAGAACGCAATGAAGAACTAAATGAAGATTTGAGTAAAGATCACAGCGAAACATAAAATAAAGAATGAACTAAAGAGTGAAATAAAAAACAAAATGAACAATAATATGAAAACTAAACTGTAAAGTGAAATGAAGATTGAAAAAAATATATATAATTGAAGAATAAAAGGAAGAATGAAATACAGAATAAAACAAAGAATGATATTAAAAATGAAATAAATAATGAATAAAATGAAGAACGAAATTAGGAATGAAATGAGCAAATACATGAAAAATGAAACGAAGAGTAAAATGAAGAATGAAATAAAGAGCAGATTAAGAAGTTATATAAAGAATTAAATTAAGAATTAAATGGAGATGGCCATCAAAAACTCAATATAGAATTATATTTAGAATTAAATTAAGGATGACAGGAAGAATGAGTTGAAGATTGAAATAAAGAATTAAGGGAAGATTAAATCGGAGAAAGAAATAAAGAATGAACTGAATAGTAAAATAAAAATAAAAATTGAAAGTGAAACAAAGAATTAATTGAAAAATGAAATGAAGTTAAAATGAAGTAGGAAATAGAGAATAAATTGACGAATTAAATAAAGAACGACTTTAATTATTAAATAAATAAATGAAGTAATCAATATTGACGGGAAACAAAATGATGAATGAAATGAAGAACGCAATGGAGAATGAAATAAAGAATAGAAATTGAGAATGAAAAAAGGGTGAAATTTAGAATGAAATGAAGAGCGAAGTAAAAATTGTTAATGAAATAATGAATGAAATGAAGAAAGAAATGAAAAATAAAATTAAGAATTAAATGAAAAATGAAAAAAAAAAATTCAAATCATATGAAGAAAGAAATGGATAATGAAATGAATAATGGAAGCAAGAATGAAATAAGAAATAAAATAAATAATTAAATGAAGAATGAAGCTGGTATTAAAATGAATTGTCAAATAAAGTGTAGAATAAAAAATAAAATGCAGAATGATATCAAAAACTGAACTGGAAAGTGAAATAGATCATTAATTCAGAAATGAGGTGAAGATTAAATGAAGAATGAAATAGAGACTGGAATGAGGATTGAAATAAAGAGTGAAATAAAAAATTATATGAAGAATGAATTGAAGAATTAAATAAGGAATAAAATAACAAATAAGATGAAGAATGGAATAAAAACTAAAATAAAGTATGAACTGAAGAATTAAACAAAATAATGAAATGAAGAATGAAACAAAGAATGAAATGAAGAACGGAATAAAGAATTAAATAAAAGTGAAATAAAGAATGAAATTAAAAAAAATGAAATTTAGAATAAAATGAAGAATGAAATGCATAATGAAACGAAGATTGACATAAATAATCAATAAAGAAGAAAAAAATTACAAAAAGGGATAAAGAAACGAAAAATGAAAGAAAGAATGAAATGAAGAATGAAAGAATGAAATAGAAAATAAAATGAAGAATGGAATAAAGAATAAAATAAAAATGAAATAAGCAATTAAATGAAAAATAAAATAAAAAATGAACTGAAGAATAAAATGAAGAATGGAATGTATAATGAAATGAACATTGGCTAAAGATTGAAATAAATAATTATATAAAGAATTAAATGAAGAATTAAATCAAGAATAAACTGAATAAGGAAAAATAAATAAATGTAACGAAATGGGTACTGAAATGAAGAATGAAATAAGGAATAAACTAAAGAATTAAATGAAGAATGAAATAAGAAAATGAAATGAAGAATAAAATGAAGAATGAAATGAATAATGGAATGAAGATTAACATAAAGAGTGAAATCAAAAATTATATAAAGAATGAAACGAAGAATGAAATAAAGAATCAATTAAAAAAGAAGCAAAAATAAAATTAGCGGAATGGATAATGAAACGAAGAATAGAAATTGAGAATGAAAAAAGGATGAAATCTAGAATGAAATGAAGAGCGAAGTAAAAAGTATTAATGAAATAGTGACTGAAATGAAGAAGGAAATGAAAAATAAAAATAAGAATTAATTGAAAAATGAAATAAATAGTTTAAAAAATCATATGAAGAAAGAAATGGATAATGAAATGAAAAATGGAAGCAAGAATGAATTAAGAAATAAAATAAATAATTAAATGAAGAATGAAGCTGGTAGTAAAATGAATTTTCAAAAAAAGTGTAAAATAAAAAATAAAATGCAGAATGATATCAAAAACTGAACTGGAAAATGAAATACATCATGAATTCAGAAATGAGGTGAAGATTAAATGAAGAATGAAATAGAGAATGGAATGAGGATTGAAATAAAGAGTGAAATAAAAAATTATATGAAGAATGAAATAAGGAATAAAATAACAAATAAGATGAAGAATGGAATAAAAACTAAAATAAAGTATGAACTTAAGAATTAAACAAAATAATAAAATGAAGAATGAAACAGAGAATGAAATGAAGAACGGAATAAAGAATTAAATGAAAATGAAATAAAGAATGAAATGGAAAAAAATATAAAAAATGAAATGTATAAAAAAATGAAGAATGAAATGCATAATGAAATGAAGATTAACATAAAGAATCAACTAAGAAGAAAAAAATAAAATTAACTAAATCGATAATTAAAGGAAAAATCCCAGAAAGAATGAACTGAAGAATGAAAGAATGAAATAGAAAATAAAATGAAGAATGGAATAAAGAATAAAATAAAAATGAAATAAACAATTAAATGAAAAATAAAATAAAAAATGAAATGAAGAATAAAATGAAGAATGAAATGAATAATGAAATGAAGATTGGCATAAAGATTGAAATCAATAATTATATAAAGAATGAAATGAAGAATTAAATAAAGAATAAACTCAATAAGGAAAAATAAATAAATGTAACGAAATGGGTACTGAAATGAAGAATGAAATAAGGAATGAACTAAAGAATTAAATGAAGAATGAAATAAAAAAATGAAATGAAGAATAAAATGAAGAATGAAATGAATAATTAAATGAAGATTGACATAAAGAGTGAAATAAAAAGTTATATAAAGAATAAATTAAAAAAGAATAAAACACAAAATTAGCTGAATGGATAATGAAACGGAGAAGGAAATAAAGAATGAAATGAAGATTGACTAAAAGAATGAAATGCAGAATGAAAGGAAGAATATGAAATAAAGAATTAAATGAAGAAGGAAATAAAGAATGAAATAAAAAAATGAAATGAAGAAAAAAACAAAAAGTGAAATGAAGCACGAAAGGGATAACCAAATGAAGAGTGAAAGAAAGAATAAAACCAAGAAGGAAATAATGAATGAAGTGAAGAATGAAATAAGCATTGAAATGAGGCTTAAATAAAGAATAAAATTCAGACTGAAATGAAAAATAAAATGAAGAATGATATCAAAAATTGAACTAAAAAGTAAAATCATTAATTAATTGAGAAAGGAAGTGAATATCAAATACAGAATAAAATAGATAAAGTAATGAAAATTGAAATAGACAATGAAATGAAGAATGAAATAAGGAATGAAATGAAGAAGGTAATAAGAAATAAAATTATAAATGAAAGAAATAATACAACAAAAAATGATATGAAGCAAATGGAAATAAAATTATGAATGAAATAAACAATAAAGAACCAAATAGATGGAAATAGATGTTGAAATTAACACTCAAACAAGGAATTAAATACACAATAAAAAAAGAATGAAAGAAAGGATGAAATAAGAAATTATATAAAGAATAATATGAAAATGAAAGGAATGGGGAAATGAAGCATGAAATAGGAACTAAAATGACATGTAAATAAAGAATAAAATATAGACTACAATACAAAATTTAATGAAGGGTTAAATGAACAATCAAATTACGAATTATAATGATAATTAAATTAAAAATGAAATAAATAGTGAGATAACGACTGAAATGAAGATTTAAGTGAAGATTAAAGCGGAGGGAGAAATGAAGAGTTAAGTGAAAAGCAAAATAAATTATGAAATAAAAAATGATAAAGTTAAATCGAAGGATGTAATAAAGAATTAATGGAAAAATGGGATGCAGATCAAATAAAAAATGTAATGAAAATTGAAAAGAAGTATTAAATTAAGAATTAAATAAAAATTAAATCTATAATCAAATTAAGAATGAAATGAAGAATGAAATACGAAGCGCAATCACGAAGTGAATAAAGAATCAAACAAAGTGTTAAATAATCAATGGAGTTAAGCTGAGAATCAAATGAAGAGTGAATTGAAGAGTGAAAAAAATTGAGAATTATATAAAAATTGAACTAAAGAGTGAAATAATTAATTAACTGAAAATGGGATGAATCCCAAATGCGGAATGAAATGAAGAATAGAAAACAGAATAAAAAGAAAAGAAAAACATGAAAAAAATCCAGAATGAAATGAGGAATAAATTGAAGATTGAAATAAAAAATAAAAACAAAAAAGATATAAAAAAATTGAACTGAAGAGTGAAATAAAGAATTGACTGAAAATGGGATGAAGCTCAAATCAAAAATAAAATGAAGAATAAAATAAAGAAGAAAGTAAAGAATAAAGAATGAAATCAAAATTGAAAATGTAAATTGAATAAACAAATAAAAATACCTGGACAAAATAATCAATTAGAATTAATTAAATAATAAATTAGTCCCCTTAAATGAACTAGTTGGACTAACTTTATCTACAGAATTAACCCTCAAACGGCACACTTTAATACAGTATACATTGATGGTACACTTGTGCGAAATATTTCTTTTTGCAATTTTAGTATTAAATATTTAACATATTGAACTTATAATAGACATCTAGCATATTTAACGCATATTAAACAATTTATTATATATACTGTCTTAACAAACTGCAAATTGATTCGGTGCGAATTCGCACCAGTGTGCCCCTTGAGGGTTAAAAAATCTCCTCATCCTCTTATGATATTAATACTCTATCCATTTTTCTTTAAATGGTATGCATTATACAACGTTTTGAATAATTCCAAAGCGGTGAAATGATCTAAATTTCATTAAACGTTCCTAATGGGATAAATTCTACTCGTACATAATATATGCACGGCGATCAGCAATAGATTGACTTTTTAATCGCGAAATCAACATTTCGACGGACAGAAACGCGAATGCAAATATTTCGGTTCATTAAATTAATCCGTGCACGAATGGAGAGAAGTCAGAGATGGACGTGCGATTCCGTTGTTGCGCCGTGTGCGCGCAACGTGTTGCGTTACTGTGATCCGCAATTTTGCAAATCCGCTTCAAATATTTCGATGCCGTTTCATGAATCGTGCCATGAATGCAACGATCCGAAAATACGTCTGGCCAATGATGGCTGCGAAAAATGTAGTACTCTATTCAATATTACAGCTGGAAATATGCGTACCAATCGGCATTGAGACCAAATTTTATTTTTTTCATTTTAAATGAAAAAATACATTTTTTTACAATTCCTACATTCTCATCGTGATGAGAAGGTATTAAAATTAAATGATACACTTTTTTTTTTTAAATCTTGGGTGAGTTAACTAAATATTTTTTAATTCACAAAAATTATTTTTTTCAATTTTTAAATTAGTTTTATGTAAAAACTGACGATCACGGATTGTTTTAAATCTCTATTTTTCGAAAGCTCCTGAATCCAAAAAAGCAGATTTTAAGATAGTTTATGTGCGCTTAGTTGTTTTTATATACAAGGGTAGTACAAAAATGTATTAAATTTTTTTTTAATTTGGACTAAGATCGAGGTGTGGATAATAAATATTATTATTACGTTTGCTAAATTGCATTAATTATTAACTCAATAAGTGAAAAGTTGAACAAAAGTTAAAAATTTCAGAAAAAATCGCAACTTTCTAGCATTATTTAAAAAGAATATTATTTAAAATAATAATTATAAACTGTTTAAAGAATTATTTATATCAACTTGAATGAATTATTACCGTACTCTAATTGAAAAAAGTGTAAAATTTAAAAATAAAAAAGCAGCAACTATCTAGCATACAATGTGAGAAGATAGTTCTAAAAAATAATAATTTGTTTAAAAATTCTTAATTTGTTTAGGTTTGATAAATTTTATGCATTTTGTTCTTTTTCTGAGTGAAAAGTGAACTAAAAGTTTTAAATTTAAGAAAAATCGCCACTTTCTATATTCATTCAAAGACAATATTTTTATAAATAATAATAAATTGTTTAAACAATTTTTTCTGTTAAATTTAATTGATTATTGCCTCGCTCTAACTGCAAAAATTAAAATGAGTTGAAAAATGCGAGAAAACCGTGATTTTCTAACTCTATTTTAATATAAAATTATTAAAAACAATAATAAATTGTTTAAAAAATTTATATTAATATCTAATTAACTGTATGAAGTCCCATTTTATGATTTAGAAACAATTTATATTTAAAAAGCAGCAAAATAATCATAATTAGTGCCAGGACCTCGTAAAACCCAATTTTTTACTTATGGGGTTTTTTCGAGACCCTATAAAACAGATTTATGGGGTTAATATTCTTAAAGTAATTATTTATTTGTTTTCCAAGGCTAATTGTGAAGAAAATTCTTGAGTTTCAACACGATTCAGCTAATGTTGTTGAGTCTGAATAAATTTTACTAAAACTCCCTCTTTTCTTATGGGAAATACGTGTTGAATTTAAAGGGGTTTGCGGGACCTCTAAAAATAATTTTTTTTAAAGCTTATTTATTTTTTATGGATTTAGAAAAATTTTAAAATAGTCATAGAAGACGAATAAAATATGACCTTTCAAATATCACCCTCATAAGTCTATTTTGTAGGGTCCCAAAAAAACCCCCATAAGTTAAAAAATTGGTCTTACGCGTTTTTTGAGCTAATTATAAATTTTTGCAGTTTTTTACTGCAAACTGTTTCCAGTAAATAAAATACTACTTTATACCGATAATTAGATGATGAGATAAATTGCTTAAACAATTTATTAATGTTTAAACAATTTATTATTGTTTGTAGAAATTTTCGGTTAGAATAGAGATAGAGAGTCGCAGTTTTTCCAAAAGTTTGTTTCTTGTAATCGAATTTTTAATTACAAAAAAGTAATATTTTATTAATTTTAACGAGCCTAATTGTTTAAAAAATTTATTATAATTTTTAATAATACTATCTTTGAATAATGCTCGAAATTGCGGTTTTTTGTGAAATTTTCATCTTTTTGTTCCTTTTTCATTTCGAGGGAATTAATATTTAATTTCTTTAAGCAAATATAATTGTTAAAAAAAATTTTTATTGTTTATAGCTATCTTCTTCTATATTAATACTAGATAGTTCCAGTTTCTTCTGAATTTTTTTACTTTTTCTCCATTTTTCAATTATAGTAAATTAATTATTAATCCAAATTAATAAAAATAATTATTTAAAAAGTTTATTATTATTGTTAATAATATTATATTTGCTTAACAGTTGAAAGTTGTGGTTTTTTCTGAAATTTTTGACTAATTGCCTATTTTTCACTTGCAATGAATTAATAATTATTTAAGTTAAGCAAGAATAATTGTTTAAACAAATCATTATTCTTAATAACTTCATATATATTAAAGCCAGATAGTTGCAGTTTTTTTCTTAAATTGTTTCCACTTTTCACTTATTGATGTAATAGTGAAAACAATTCAACAAAAATATTTGTTTAAACAATTGATTATCGTTTATAACTATCTTCTCTTAGAAAAGTCCTAGAAAGTTGCAGTTTTTAAAAAATATTTAACTTTAATTTGCCTTTCTAGTGGCAACAAATAATAATTGAACATTAGAGCGAAACATATTTTAAACAATCTCTTTCTTTTACTTGAATATATTTTGCTGAAGTAGGGGGGGGGGGCAAAATATGTTCCAATTCAACATTTTCTTTTACGCATTTTGATAAACTTATGTTTGTAATTTAAAATAAAACGTTTACAAGTCATTTACAGACCTAGTCCTCCCAATTATTCCTAATTATTTTATTCTTTGTTGTTTTCTGTGCTAGATGGCTTCTTTATTGAAATTAATGTTTTTGAGCATTGGATAAAGAACAAAAATAATTAACTTAAAAAATTATAATACGAAAATTGCAAAACTAAAAATTGCCTCACTAAGTGAAAAATTTAAGAGTTTAGAAAAAAACACAACTTTTTAGCACTAACCTAAGAGAAAAAAGTTTGTAAACAACTATAAATTCAATTAATTAGTAATTAAATACATCATTATTAAATATTAAATAAATAATATAAAAATAAAATATTAAATAAATATCAAATATATTAAATAAATAATAATAATTAATAAATTAAATAATTAAATTTATTACTTTACTAAGTAAAAGCTGGGTAAAATCTTCAAAATTTCAGAACAAACCGTAATTTTCTAGCATGATTCAAATTGAATATTACTAACAAAAATAAATTGTTTAAACAATTATTTTTGTTGTATTAAATTAAATGAATTAAATGAAGCATTAAATGAAGAGTGAAATAAAGATTGAAAGAAAGACTAAAATCAATCATGAATTGAGGAACAAAAAGAAAAATTAAGAATGAAGAGCAGGATGGAGTAAAGAATGAAATAAAGAATAAAATAAAGAAATAAATACATACTTGAATTGATTGTATAAATTAACTGAAAAATTATAGAAAAACTTAGATCAAGAATTAAATGAAAAGTTAATGAAGGATGGAATGAACATTGGGGAAAAAACGAAATCAAGAGTAAAATGAAGAGTAAAATGAAAAATGACATGAATAGTGACATGAAAAATAATATGAAGATTGAAACAAAGAATGAAAGAAATACTGCAATAAATAACGGACTGAACACTTAAATAAAGAAGTAAATTTTTGGGAACCCGAATCGGCTTAAGTTCTGAGAACGATACTTATTATAAAATTAACAACGAAATGAAGAATGAAATATGAAATAAAGAATGAAGAGAAGAATGAAACAGATTCAACTAAAAAATTAAATGGAGGATGAGAAGAAGAATTAAATAAAAAATTATATAAAGAATTTAATGAACAATGGAATAAACAACGAAATAGAGGATGAAATTAATTGAAAAACGAAATAAAGAATAAAGACCTGTTTTTATTTGAAATTCAGAATTAAATGAATAATGAAAAGAATATTTAAATAGATAATGAAATTAAAAATTAAATAAAGAAACAAATGAAGAATTAAATGAAAAATTAAATAAACTAAGGAATCAAGTATGAAATAAAGGGTTAAGTGAAGAGTGAATAAATAATGAAATGAAAAATAAAATAAAATTAAATGAAGAATGAAATAATAATTGAAATTAAGGGCGAAATAAAGGATTAAGTGAGAAATAAAATAAATAAAGAATTAAATGACAAATGAAATTAAGAACAAAACTGAGAATTATCTGAGAAATGAAATACATAATGAAATGGAGCATTTAATGAAGAATGAAATGAGAAATTAAAGAATTAAATGAAGATTGGAATAAGAATGCAATGACAAATAAAATTGATCACAAAATAAAGAATGAAAATAAAAGTGAAACGAATCATGAAATGATGATTGAACTATAGAATGAAATAAGAAATAAAATGAATTTCAACTCAATTCAGCTAATATTTTCGACTCTGATTAAAATTCACAAAAACGCCCTTTATTCTTATGGGAAATACGTGTTGAATTTCATAGGGCTTGCGTAACCTCTAAAAATAATTATTTTTTCTGAAAAAATAAAAAAATAATAAAAATGAAATGAAGAGTGAAACCAATCATGAAATTAAAAATTAACTGAATAATAAAATAAAGCATTAAATAAAGAGTGGAATGAAGAATAAAATGAAGAATGAAATTAAGAATAAAATAAAGAATGAAATTTACAATTAAACTAAGCGTGAAATTTAGAGCAAAACAAATAATAAAATGAACAATGAAATGAAAAATTAAATTAAAAATTAAATAAAGAAAGAAACTAATCTTTGAATGAAAAATGACCTGAACAATGAACTCAAGAATAAAGTAATGAATAAAATTAAGAATAAAATCAAGAATGAAATTTACAAATAATCTAAGCGTGAAGCATTACACTCTCATGAATGAGAATATAATGAAGAATCAAATGAAAAATGCATTAAAGAGTGCAATGAAAGATAAAATGAAGAATGATAGAAAGAGGGAAATGAAGAATGGAATGAAGAATGAAATGAGAATTGAAGTGAAGAATGAAATGAAGAATGCCGTGAAGAATAGAATGAAGAATGAAATTAAGAATGAAATTAAGAATGAAATTAAGAATGAAATTAAGAATGAAATTAAGAATGAAATGAAGAATGAAAGGAAGAATGAAAGGAAGAATAAAATGAAGAATGAAATTAAGAATGAGAAGAAGAATAAAATGCAGAATGGAACGAAGAATGAAATGAATAATGAAATGAAGAATGAAATTAACAATGAAACTACGGTAAGAAGTAGGGTAAAAAAATAATGACATCGACAATGATAAGAAGAATGAAATGAAAAATGAAATGAAGAATGAACTCAATAATAAAATATAGAATGAAATTAACCATGAAACTAATGTGAAATGTAGATTAAAATCAATAATGAAACGAAGAATGAATTGAAGAATGAATTGAAGAATGAAATGAAGGATGAAATATAGTAAGAAATGTAGAACTAAAAGTAAAATGTAATGAAGAATGAAATAAAAAATCAAAGAAAAAATGAAATGAACAATCAAACGTGCTTCGACGTAATAATTAATTTTAGGCTTATATTTAACAAAAAAAATTGAATACTTGGTCTATTTGCTATAGATTGTCATTTTCAAAGTAGTTTATTGTATTTCGTAAAATTGACTACGCATGTGTACCCCAATCTTAAGAAGGGCTTTAAAATCGTTTAAATTAACATCTCAAAGTTGGTCAATTATAGAAATAAATTTGGTTCCTTTTAAGCCTCTGAAATTTATAACTGAGCAGATGTCCGTCAACTCCAGAGGTCATAATAGACCTTTAGTTCAGCTGATTGTATATTTTCCATTTTGTCTCCCCTTCGTGACTTAATCCTAAACTACACCTGTAGGGCGGTCGTCATTTCTCCACAGATACCTGTGTAAAATTCCCCTTCCAGTACCGATCGAGTCGTCAAAACAGGCCCATACTTTTCAACCTCGGTAGCACATTTCATTTGAATTGATTGTTGATCAATTCTAAGATCAACATTTCGAATCATGAAAAGATAATTAAACCATAGAATGAAATGAAGAATGAAATAAAGAATGAAACTGAAAACTAAAATAAAGATTCAAATGAAGAATGAAATGAAATATGATATGCAGAAAGAAGTGAAGGATGAAATAAGAAATCAAATGAACAATTGATCGAGAATGAAATGAAGAATGAAATGGAGACTGAAGTGAAGGTTGAAATAGAGAATGAAATGGAAAAAGAATAAAATGAAACATTAAACTAAAAATAATATACGGAATTAAATGAAAATTGATATGGAGACTAAAATAAATCCTGAAATGAAAAATAAATTGATGACTGAAATGAATGAATGAATACTGAAATGAAGAATATAAGGAAGAAGAAATTTAAGAATAAAATGGTTAATGAAGTCAAGAATAAAATGAAGAATGAAATAAAGAATAAAATGAATAATGAAATGAACAATTAAAGGAAAAATGAGATGCAGAATTAAATGGAGAATAAAGTGAAGGGTGAAATACAGGATAAAATGACAAATGAAATGAAGCTTCAAAAAAAGAATTAAATGAAGCAAAAAATGAAAAATAAAATAAATAATTAAATGAAGATTGAAACGAAGACTAAAATGAATCATAAAATGCAAAATGAATTTAAGAATGAAATAAAGAATAAAATGAAAAATGAAATGGAGAATGAAGTAAAGGGTGAAATAGAGAATAACAAATAAATATATGGAAGATTCAAATAATGAATTAAATGAAGCATTGAATGAAAAATAAAACAAGGAATGAAATTAAGACTGAAACGAAGTCTAAAATTAATCATGAAATCAACAAACAATTTGAAGAATTACAATGAGACTGAAGTGAAGGTTGAAATATAGAATGAAATTAAAAAAGAATTAAATGAAGCATTAAACTACAAATAAAATACGGAATTAAATGAAGATTGAAATGAAGATTAAAACGAATCCTGAAATTAAAAATAAATGTATGACTGAAATAAAGAATTAAATGAAGAGTGAAATTAATAAGGAAATTAAGGATGAAATTCAAAGTGAAATGAATAATGAAATGAAGAATTAATTGAAGCATGAAATGAAGAATAGAAGTAAGAAGAAATTTAGGAATAAAATTATTAATGGAGTCAAGAAGAAAATGAAGAATGAAATAAAGAATGGAATGAAGGATAAAACAAAGATTAAAATGAAGAATTAAGTGAAGAATGAAGCAATGTATGAAATAGAGAATTAAATAAAAATGAAATGGACAATTAGAGAATGAAATTGAGAAGGAATTGAAGCGTAAAATAGAGAATAAACTTAAAAATTAAATAAAGAATTAAATGCAGCATTAAATGAAAAATAAAATAAAGAATGAAATGAAGATTGAAATGAACAATAAAATTAATAATTAAATGAACAATGAAATGAAAAATGAGATGCACAATGAAATGGAGAATAAAGTGAAGGGTGAAATACAGGATAAAATGAAAAAGGAAATGAAGCAAAAAATGGAAGAAAAAAAATTAAATGAAGATTGAAACGAAGACTAAAATGAATCATGAAATGAAAAATGAATTGAAGAATGAAATGAAGAATAAAATAAAGAATGAGATGGAGAATGAAGTGAAGGGTGAAATAGAGAATAAAAAAACTAAATGGAAGGTTCAATTAAAGATTTAAATGAAGCATTAAATGAAAAATAAAATAAGGAATGAAATTAAGACTGAAACGAAGAGTAAAATGAATCATGAAATCAAAAAATGAATTGAAGAATTAAATGAAGACCAAAATTAATATGAAGTGAAGAATAAAATGAACAATGAAATGAAGAATGAAGTAAAGGGAGAAATAAAGAATAAAATGAAGAATGAAATGAAGATTCAAATAAAGAATTAAATGAAACCTTAAATGGAAAATAAAATAAAGAATAACATGAACATTGAAACAAAGGATAAAATGAATCATTAAATTAAAAATTAATTGAAGAATGAAATGAAGATAAAATAAAGATTCAAATGAAGAATAAACTGAAGAATGAAATAAGCATTGAAATGGAGAATGCAATAGAGTATGAAATTGAGAACGAATTAAAGGATGAGGTAGAGAATAAAATGAAGAATGAAATGGATATTAAAAAGAAGAAATTAAAGAATGAAATAAATAATGCAATGGAAAATTAAATAAAGAAATAAGCGAAGATTCAACTAATTAATTAAATGAAGCATTAAATGAAAAATAAAATAAAGAATGAAATGAAGGCTGCAATAAAGATTAACTCGAAGACTAAAAGTAATCATGAATTGAAGAATGAAAAGAAATTAAATGAATCATGAAACGATGACTGAACTATAAAATGAAATGAAGAAGAATTAAAAAATTTAGTAAGGAATGAAACGAAGAATGAAATGAAAATTAAAACGAATTACAACATTAATAATGGAATTAAGAATGAAATGGAGAATGAAATAAAGCGTTAAATTCAGAATGGAATGAAGAATATTTTAAAGAATAAAATGAATAAATAAATACATGATTAAATTAATTATATAAATTAAATAAAGAATAATTATAGAAAAAATTAGATCAAAATGAAATGAACAATGAGTTGAGAATGAAGTGAAGGATGAAATAGAGAATGAAATTAATGATGAATTCAAGAATGAAGTGGATAATAAAAAGAAGAAATTGTAGAATGAAAGGAATAATAAAGTAAAAAATAAAATGAAGAATTAAATAAAGCGTGAAATAAAAAATTAAATGAAGATTCTGATAAAGAATTAAATGAAGCGTTAAATGAAAAATAAAATAAAGAATAAAATGAGGACTGGAATTAAGAATAACCCGAAGACTAAAATGAATCAGGAGTTGAAGAATGAAAAGAAAAGTGAAATGAAACGTGAAATTATGACTGAACTATAGTATGAAATGAATAATGAATTAAAAAATGAAGTAAAGAATGAAATGAAAACTAAACGAATTATAAAATAATAATGGAATTAAAAATTAAATAAAGAATGAAATAAAACGTGAAATGCAGAATGCAATGAATAATAAAATGAAGAAATAAATACATACTTGAAATAACTATATAAATTAAATGAAGAATTATAGAAAAAATTAGATCAACAAAAAAATTTAAAGTTAATAAAGAATGGACTGAGCATTTTAAAAAATACTGAAATGAAGAGTACAATGAAGAGTAAAATGAATAGTGATATGAATAGGGACATGAAAAATGAGATGAATATTGAAATAAAGAATCAAAGGAAGACTGTAAGAAATTTTAATTATGTGTTATAATATGAATTTGCTTCATTCAGTCAAAATATAAACAAAATTTTAATTTAATATTTATCAATTGCAATGTAAATAAAACGATTCATGAAATGATGATTGAAGTATAGAATGAAATAAAGGATGATTTAAAAAATGAAGTGAAGAACAAATCGCAGAATAAAATGCAGATTAAAAATAATTGTAAAATAATAAAGGAATGACGAAATAAATAAATAATCAAATTAATGATAACGCGAAAAATAAAATGAAGAATGAAATAAAGTGTTAAATGAAGAATAAAATTAGGAACAAAATGAAGACTGAAATTACAAATGAAATAAAGAATGAAGTGAAGAATGAAATAAAGGATGAAATAAAGAATTAAATGAAGGATGAAATAAAGAATGAAATGAGAATCGAGAAGAAAATAAAGAAAAAATTAATAACATAATCAAGAATAAGATCAAGAAAGAAAACGAAGTAAGAAATAAAGTAAGAAATCAAAAATGAAGTTAAGAATACAGTGAAGAATGAAATGAAGAAAGAAGTAGATAATGAAAGGAAGAATAAAATAAAAAATGAAACAAAGGATGAACTGAAGAATGAAATAAAGATTAAATGAGAACTGAAGTAAAGAATGAATTGTGGAATTAAATGAAAAATTAGATTTTGATGGAATAAAGAATTATATGATGAATGAAGTGGACGATGAAATGAAAAAAGAAATGTAGAAAGAAATGAAAAATGTAATTAAAGATAGAACAAAGAAAGAAATGAAGAACGAAATTAATAATGAAATAAAGAATCAAATGAAGAATTAAGTAGATAATAAAATGGAGAAACAAACGAAAAATGAATTAAAGAAGGGAATGAAGAATCAAATGAATCAAAAGAAGAATGAAGTGAAAGTCGAAATGAAGAATTAAATAAACAAAGAAATGTAGAACGAAAAATAAAATGAAAGTATAACAAAGCAAGAAACGAAGAATGAAAAAATGAGAGAAAGAAAGAAATTAAGAATAAAATAAAGAATAAAGTAATGAATGCAGTGAAGAGTGAGATGAAGAGTGAAATAAAGAATGAAATGTGTAATTGAATAAAAAATGAAATGAAGAATGCAATTAGCTATATGAATTAAAGGAAGAATTAAATTAAAAATTAAATTACAAGTTAATGAAGAATGGAAGAATGAAGAATGAAAAGAGGAATCAAATGCAAGAAAGAATGAGGTGAAAAACTTAAATAACGCATTAAATTTTCGCACCCCCATAAATGTCCGGTCATTTTCTTCTTTGAATAAAGCGGCCACTCTGAATTCGAATCCTTTGTTATTTTATTTTAAATATACGTGATCTAAAGACTACAATGGAGCTATTTTTATTTAAAAATTCTTTATTACAAAAGGCATAAATTGCCAGCTTTTGCGAACGTCTCAAGATCTGAGATCAATCCTCATTAGCCTCTGTTAACACCTGAGTAAATGTTCATGGTATGTGATGTTAGGGGAACAAGACGATAGAAGCATTATTCATCACTTTCAGGGAGGATTTCCTTCTTATCTCTCTCGCGTTCTAGCAGATGCAGATGGTGCTTTGTAGACATCTATACATTGTCAAGTCTCGATAGGCTTGATAGACGTTCTCACCCGTTGGGCGAAGCCAATGAGCATGAAAGTAAGAAAAAAATGATCACGCCTTCAAGGTGAATCCACTTGCCCCAGGACAAGAACCATGATTCGTTGGTGTGTGCTCTTGTAGGAAGCGTTCTTGAGATCCCAAGGGACGTAACTCGTGCGCTCTAGTCTAGTCGCTTCAGCCACTTTGATATCGGCGAAGTGCCACTCTTTGAGCACACTGCACGCGCTCCCGAAGCACCTATACCAGTAGCTAACACCACCCTACATCCACTATACACTCACTTTCATATCTCCCATTCAGGGGGCGGAGTACGTATTGGTGTCCTCTTGTCCATGGAGTGCTTGATACTTTCGCAGTTGTATACTGTATGAGGATACTGCTATACTTCTATAGACGCAGTGACAGTAGCAATATAAAATCGACCCTCGATGTCTATCTTGTTTCTTGATGCAGGACTGTTGACAACGTCCCGATAAAGGCTCTCAAAAAAAGGAAAAGGGATGTCTCTCATGGGCATTGATGTATTCTGATGGTTTGGAATTGGGTGTTTCCATTTTTCAGGATTCATTATCATGTTGTTGGGAGCTGAGAAGTAATCTATACTATTCATCTAATTTTTCATTTCATTCTTTATTTCATTTTTCATTCCATTCTTCACTTCATTCTTTATTTCATTCTTCATTTTATTCTTCATTTAATTCTTCAATTAATTCTTTATTTTATTCTTCATTTCACTCTTCATTTCTTTCCTCATTTTCTTCATTTCATTCTTAATTCTATTCAAACCTTCTTTTCCCACTCAAAATTTCTTTTTTTAATTCATTTTTCGTTCTATTTATGTTTTCATATGCATTACATTGTTCTTTTGAAAATACATTCCATTTTCCGTTTCATGTTTCATTTCATTCTTTACTTCATTCATAATTTTATTGTTCATTTCATTCCTCAGTTCATTATTCATTACGTTATTCATTTCGTTCTTTATTTGAGTCTTCATTTCATCATTCATTCACTTCTTCACTTCATTCTTTATTTCATTATTCATTGCGATTTTCATTTTATTCTTCATTTCATTCTTAATTTCGTTCTTCATTTCATTTTTCATCTCATTCTTCATACTTCTTTCTGTATTTCATTCTTCATTTCGATTTTCATTTCCTTCTTTATTTCATCTAACATTTCATTTTGTCATTTCATTTTTTATTTCATTCTTCATTTTATTCTTTATTTCATTATTAATTTCGTTTTTAATTTCATTCTTTGTTTCTTTCTTAATTTCATTCTCCATTTCAATTTTCATTTTATTCTTCACTTCATTCGTTATTTCATGCTTCATGTTATTCTTAATTTAATTGTTTATTTTACTTTTTATTGCATTCTTCAGTTAATTCTTCATTTCATTCTTTGTTTTATTCTTCATTTCTCTCTTCAGTCCATTATTCATTTCGTTATTCATCTTGTTCTTCATTTGATTCTTCGCTTTATCATTCATTCAATTCTTCACTTCATTCAACATTTCATTCTGCATTTCATTATCAATTTCGATTTTAATTCAGATCTTCAATCCATTCTTAATTTCAGTCTCCAATTCATTCTCCATTTCATTTTTCATTTCATTCTTCACTTAATTCTTTATTTCATTTTTCATTTTATTCTTCATTTCATTCTTTATTTCTTTCTTCATTTCATTCTTCATTCCATTCTTTACTCTCCTCTCTCTTTCATTCCATTTTCTGTTTCATGTTTCATTTTATTTTCCATTTCATTCTTCATTTTATTCTTGATTTCATTCTTCAGCTCATTATTCATTTCGTTATTAATTTCGTTCTTCATTTGATTCTACGTTTCATAATTCATTCAATTCTTCCATTCTTCTCATTTCATGTGCGTTACATTGTTCTTTTGATCATAAATTACATTTTCCCTTTCATTTCATTCTCCATTACATTATTCATTTTATTCTTGATTTTATTCTTCGATTCATTATTAATTTCATTATTAATTTCGTTCTTCATTTGATTCTACGTTTATTAATTCATTCAAATCTTCACGTCAATCATTATTTCATTATTCATTTCGATTTCCATTTCATTCTTCACTTCTTTCGGTATTTCATTATTCAGGTCTATTTTTATTTCATTTTTATTTCTTTCTTCATTTCAATTTTTATTTCACCTTTCATTTCATTCTTTATTTCATTTTTCATTTGATTCTTAATTTTGTTAATTTAATTCTTATTTCTATTAAAACATGTCTTACTATTCTAAAATCAATTTCATTTTATATTTCATTTATCGTTTCATTTCTCATTTCATGTGCAGTATATTGTTCTTTTGATCATAAATTTCGTTTTCCGTTCAATTTTTAATTTCCTTCTTCACTCTATTTTGTTTTCTTCTTTATTTAATTCTTCACTTAATTATTTACTTCGTTATTAATTTTGCTCGTCATTTGATTCTTCATTTCATCATTCATTTAATTTTTAATTTTATTCTAAATTTCATTCTCCATTTTATTCTTTATTTCATTTGTAATTTCATTGTTCATTTCTTTCTTTATTTCATCCTTCATTTCATTTTTCATTTCTTTCTTTATTTCATCCTTCATTTCATTTTTCATTTCATTCTTAATTTCATTTTCCTTTTGTTTCGTTATTTTTTTCTCCACTTCATTCTTTATGCGATCCTTTAATTTAATGTTCATTTTATTCATCATTTAATTCTTCGCTTCATTTCATTTTTCATTTCATTCTTAGTTTCATTCTCTTTTCATTCTCCATTTAATTCTTTATTTGATCATTCAGTCAATTCTTCACTTAATTCGTTATTTAATTCTTCATATTGATTTCCATTTCATTGTTCATTTCGTTCGTCCTTTATTTATTTTGAAAAATTCCTGAAAATAAATTCAAGAATTCAACGACCAAATTTTGACAAGCATCAGAAATGCTCCCATCGCATTCTGAAAAAAAAGAAAAAGTGTTTTTTTTCTGTTTGTAATGGGAGCATTTGTGGTGGTTATCTAAATTTGTTCCTTGAATTCTTGAATTTATTTTCAGGAATTTTTCATATTAACTTGATTATTGGACGTTAACGAGGATCTTTAGGTGTGATTTTAATCTCATTTAGAGATCTTGAATTTTATTTATTGTAGTCATTTTTCATTTGATTCTTAATTACATTCCATCCTTCATTTTATTATTTTATTCATACATTACTTCATTCTTCATTCTTCACCCCTAGCTGTTTCGTAAATTATTTTGCAAAAGTAAATTAATCCAATAAAAGGAAACTCATTTTGAAAAAAAAATCATTTTTTGAGTTTGTAAATTAATATAATCATTGCTTTCATTTTTTTAAATAACTGTGAGAAATATGTGAATACTGGTATTTTATTTTATATTCAATTATTCATGTAATTTTTCATTAAATTCTTTATTTCATTCTCCATTTTATTCTTTATTTCATTTTTTATTTAATCTTTCATTCCATTTACCTCTTAATTTTAATTTTAATTTTTAGTTTTTTATTCCATTTCAATTTTTATTTGATTCTTAATTTCGTTCTTGATTACTTTCTTTATTTCATCGTTTATTGAATTCTTCATTACATAAAATGCATCGTGGTTTCTCTTTTACCCTCCCCCTTAATTAAATGATGTCATTCATCATTACATTCTTCATTTTATTTTTTATGGAATTTTTCATATCATTATTTTTTTTTAATATTTTATATCATATTTTACTTAATTTCACAAGTTTTAAAATTAATATAATCATATTTCATTTTAAATTTCCTTTTACATTTCATGATACATTTCATTTTCCGTTTCATTTTTTATTTAATTATCCATTTCATTATTCATTTATTTCTTAATTGCAGTTTTCATTACATTCTTTATTTTAATTTTTATATCATTTTACATTTAATGTTTCTTTCCTTTATATTTTATTTAATTTTCCGTTTCATATTCCGCATCATTTTTCACTTTATTGTATATTTCATGTTTTGCTTCATTTGTCACTTAATTGT
>JAWWLR010000002.1:11947913-11963422 GCA_035041075.1 Acraspis erinacei
AACTCGTTCTTTCTTTTTAGGCCTTAAAACAGTATACCAAAGCAGAATCCAATCTGATCAATATTTCGAAAGTTATCGTGCGTACAGAATGCAGACTACAGACAGACAGACAGACGCCTTCGTAAAAAATCGTTTTTTCGGACTCAGGGGGTCTCAAAACGTGGAGGTTTGATGAAAGCCTACAAATTGAAATTTTATATCAAACCAATACGTCCCATTAGGATAAGAATGTAAAACTGTCAATTAAAAATAAAACAATTTAATTTTATATTAAAATAATTCATTTTTTACAACAAAAATAAATAAATTTTCAACAGAATGTTTGAATTTTTAATCTAATGGATGATTTTTTTAAATGAAAACTATGAATAATAAAAGGAAATTGTAACAAAGGAAGCCAACTTTCAAGCAACTAGTTCAATTTTTAACAAAAAATTAAGTTTAAAAAAAAGAGGAATTTTTCACACAAAAAAAATTAATTTTGAACAAAAGAGATCAAATTTTAGACGATAAATTTCCTACCGAAAATGGAATGATTAAATTTTTATTTCAAACAATTAATTTTTTATTACAAAGATAAATTTTCAATCAAATAGTTTACTTTTCAACCAAATAGATGAGTTTTTAAAGGTAGTGATGAATCTGGAAACAAAAAAAAATAAATATATATCAAAGGAGTATAACTTTAAACTATCTAGTTGAATTTCAAATAAAAACCTTTATTTTAAACTAAGAAAGATACATTTTCAACAAAATAATTGAATTTTCAAGTAAAAAAGGTGAATTTTCAACAATATAATTTCATTTTTAAATAAAGATAATTTTCAACAAAGTAGTTTAATTTTCAGCGCAAAAAGGTGAATTTTTAACAAAAGAGTTGAATTTTCCACCAAAACGTATGACTATCTAACAAAATTATTGTATTTTCAACCAAATATTTAAATTTTCATACACAAAATAACATTTTTATTAAAAAAAGATGCATTACGCATTATCAATAATCAATTTTTAAAGAAGAGCGATTTTCCAGTCAAAAGCGAAAAAATTTTCTACAAAACTGAATTTTCTAGCCAAGAAGGCGAATCTTCAACATGCAAATGGTAATTTTCTATCAAATAATAAATTTTTCAAAAGAACAATACAGTTTCAAAAAATAAATTAATTTAAAAAAGTTGGTCCTTTTACCTGAAAATATGAATTTTTAACCAAAAACTTCATTTAATGCCAAAAAGTTGAATTTTGAACTAAAATCCTGAATCTTGAACCAAACAAAAAAATGAATTTTGAACAAAGTACTTCAACTTCAAACCACGTACTTAATCTTTCAAATAGAAAAGTTCAATTTTCAAATAAAAAGATCGATTTTCAACTATATTATCATTTTTTTACAAAAAGTTTAATATTTACATTTTCCGTTAAGAAAATTAATTCACAAGGAAAAAATTCCAAAAGATCGTTTAATTTTCAAACAAAATGATGAATTTTCAACTAAAATGATAAATGTTTAACAAAAATTAATTTTCGATTACAAAAACAATTTTTTTAACAATAACAAAGAAAATCGAATTTTCAACAACGTAATTTATTTTTTACCAACTAAGGTTTCTTCTACCGAAATAGATAAATTTCCATCCCAATCAATGACTTTTCAACCAAATTGTTGAATTTTCTGCCAAGTAGATTAGTTTATAATCAAATTATTGAATTTTGAACTAAGAAAATTAATTTTCAACTAAAATGATAAATCCTTCAAAAAATAAATTTAAAAAAAGAGTTCAATATTCAAGTAAATTGTTTAGTGTTCAACCAAAAGGATGTTTTTTCTCACCAAGAAGTTGAAATTTCAGTTAAAAAAATATAAATTTCTGACTATAAACGGAATAGTTTAATTTCCATCGTAAGAAATGACTTTTAAAAAAAATTGTTTAATTGTCTGCAAAGCGGATTAATTTTTCATCAAATAGCATGACAAGTTAATTACTCAGATTATCGAAATTAACCTAATTACTTTGATTCAAAGTGGATTCATGTGGATTAGAAGTGGATTACTCTGTGTTACAAGTGGATTACCCGAATTAATCAGAATTATCTGAATTACAATAGAATAAATTACTCCAGATTAACACGGGATTACAATTGTATTATCTAGATTAACCTAATTGCGTGGATTCAAAATGGATTCATGTGGATTACAAGTGGATTACTCTGTGTTGCAAGTGGATTACCCGAGTTACTCAGAATTATCTGAATTAAAATAGAATTACTCCAGATTAACACGAGATTACAATTTGATTACTTGAGGAAGGGGAAGTAAGAGGAAGTTAGAGTTGGGTGGTGGCGTACAATTTGGAGGGGAAGAAAAGGAAATGAAGGGTTGTGATGTAAGAAAGTAAGGGTAAATGAGGAGAAGAAAAGTAGCATGAGGGAAAAAGGAAACGTAGCAAAAAGTGGTCTAACGAGAAAAGGGGGAAGTTTATGAAAGAGGCAGGGGATGTAGAGAATATAAAGGGAGAGGAAATGAAAAGAGGGAAAGTACTGAAAGTGGGTGGAAATAAAGGCGCTATGGACGCAAGAGAAAATAATAGTGGATGTAGCAGTGAAGAAAGTGTAGGAGGAGTAGGGAAAATAAGAGGATGAGAAGTAAGTAACTGTGAATAAATGAGAAGAGGAGAATTAGAAGAAATGAGGGAGAAGCAGGGAAAGTAAAACGCCAACGAGATCAAGGAAATTAGGTTATTGAGGGAGGCGAAGTAGTAAATATAAGGGATGAAAAAGAAAATAAAGTTAAGAGAAATTACTGATATAGAAAAGAGGGGATTGATATTAAGGAAGTGATGGGAAATGACGAGAGGGGAAGCTGATCCATGAAGGAGGAGAATTAGCGGATATAAAGGCAGAGGACGAAAAGAAAGTGAGGAGAAATTATGGATATGGAAGTGAAAGGATCGATAGTAGGGAATGGAGGGGATTGATAGAAGGGAAGTGATAAGAAATTAAAAGAGGGGAAGTAGTGGAGATAAGTGGATTTATAGGGTCGGGGAAGTGAGGGGATGTAAGGTTAGGCGATGTGGCAGAAGTTGTCTAGGGAAAGTAGGGAAAATGAGATAATGGGAAGTAGAGAAGTATGGAAGTGAGGAGATGTAATGAAGTAGTGAAGTAGTGAAGTAGTGAAGTAGTGAAGTAGGGAAGTAGGCAATTATGGAAGTAGAAATGAAGGTATTTGAGGAGAAATAAGGGAAGGGGTGGCAGGAGGGGAAGTGAAGCCTGTGGAAGGAAAAAAGGAAAAAGAAACGAAGAAGGAAAATGTTGGCAAAGGTGGGAGCAATGTTGGAAGTAAGGAGAGGAATATTCTTGGAGGGGGAAGTTTCAACGACTTAACTAACATCCTAATGGGCTACTAAAGCCTTTTTGTAGGCTCGGGTACTTACTTTGATCAATTTTTTTGTCTTTGTTTTTTTTATAGCAGCACATTATTTTCGTCCTAGCCTAAGCTGCAAGAACAACGTTCTTTAAGAAAATCGAAGACTCTCTGGAGTGCATCGCTCAGATGAGGAAAAATACTGTCTAAGAATCCGATGCAGGCTGAGTAAATACGAGTACTCTGTTCGTGCAGAGTATAGACTATAGACCCTTCTGGGAAATCTCTCCATAAAAATGTGCATGCTAACTTGACAAACATTACGAGAAAAGTAAATGTTTTGATCCTTCTTGGAAGCTTTTTGCGAAAAATAACGTGAAAGGAGAAAAAAATTCAATGAGAGAATAGCACGCAACTTTCTAATTCCGAAAAGGGAGACTTTTAATCAACTCTACAAATACTTAGAAGATTTTTCAGAATTTCGAAATTTCTCAAAAAATAACTTTTTTTAAAGATGTGTCCGAAAGTTATCAAATAATTTTTTATTTTACCAAATTTATTGTATGACTATATTTAAAAAGATTTTAAAACGGTCAAAAAAACAATCTGGAAGATTTTCAGGTTCTTTTTTAATTGTGCATTTTTTTTAAGTTTTAGAAGGAATTCAAATAATTTAATAATATATTTATAGGTGTTTAAAATTTTGAAAAGTTATTTATAACTTGAAAAGATTTTAATAAACCTAAAACAAAATGTAAATTTCTAAGATATAGAAATACAATTTTAAAGTTTTTTCAAAATTTTGAATAGTTTCACGATATTAAACAAATTTTCTCAAGATTCCTTGGAATATTTAAAGTGATTATTTAAACAAATTAATTTGAAAAGAATACATACAAATATTTTAAAATATTATAAAAGGTTCCTAAAATTATAAATAACGAATTCGGAAGATTTCAAGATATTTTTAGGAATAATTTGAGTTATTTTAAAAGATATTTAAAGATTTTTGAAGTTTTGAGTAGATTAAAAATATATTATAACTTTCAAGTTGATAAACAATTTGCAAAGATTTTAAAACACTTTAAATTATTTACTAAAATTTCGAAAAATAATGTAGACAATTTTAAATAAAAAATTGTTAGTTAGTGAGATTACAAAGTTTTACAAATGATTCAAGTAATTATAATTTAAGTAATTATAATGTTTTATTGTATGTATATAATGTATAATGTAATTATAATGTAATTACAAGTAATTATAATGATTATAATATGCATTTAGAAGTTTAAAAAAGTTTCAAAAAGTTTCAAAATTAATTGAAAAGCTTAAAACATTTCGAAAAAGTTTTGAAAAATGTCCATTTTTGAATATGTGGAAATAATATTACAAGAACCTTAAGGATTTGGAAAGGTTTCAGGATAATACAAAAATTTTCTAGAAATTCATAGGAAAGTTTAAACTGATTCTTTATTTGGCAAAATGAATTTTTAAAAAGATTTCTAAAATTGTCATAACAGAATCTAGATGTTTAATTTTTTGTTAGAATTGTAAGAAAAATTTGAAAATTTAAAAAAAATTAAATGTAGAAGATTTAAAAGTATTAAAACTAGTTCAAAAAATATTTCGAAATTTGAAAATATTTCAAAAAAATTAAAAGAATGCATTTTTGAAGATTTTAAAACAAATTTCGAAGCTTTTTAAGAAGTTTGAAAGGCTTCAACAAAATAAAGAGCTTTTTTAGAGATACGTGAGAAAAATTATAATATCTTTTTAATTTTGAAAATCAATTTTTAAAGAAAATTAAAAAAGAAATTCAAGATCTTAAAATATTTCTACAAATGACGAAAACATCTGAAAAAATTAACGACAATTTTTATAATTTTTTCCTAAAATTAAAAAAAAACTTAAAAATAAAAAAATGATATTTTTTCAAACAATCTGAAATCTTTGAAAGTGTCGTTTAATTTTTCCAAGAATCTTAGAAAAATTATATATTTACGAAACCTTAAACAAAAATTAATAAATAAACTTGGAAAAGAAACGTATATTCGAAATTTTTATTTGAATTAAAAATTATCGTTAAAACCGAAGGAGCTTTAACAAAAGAGAATTCACAATCACTAAATTTCACTTCTTGATGGGTTTACCTTTAATTTTGAAACTCCTGAAATTTTTTAATCTCTTAATTATGATGAATTATTAGAATCTATTCAAAATTCATCATTTTCATATTTTGAACAAAATTGACCCTTTTTAACGATTTTGGATTATCTTTTTCTTATTCGAAAATTGGTATTTTTAATAAAATCTTTTTAAATAGCCCAAAATATTTTAAATATTTTGAATCTCTTAAAAAATTTATATTAAAAATTTTTTGGAATCTTTTCAAATTATTGAAATCTATTTGAAATCCTTCAGAATCTTTTAAATTACCCTAAATTAGTCAAAATACTTTAAACTCTTTTGAAAGAAGATTCACCACTTTTTATCAATTTTAGATTATGTTAAGACGTTTCACCGGAAATCTGTTATTTTAAACAAAATAATTACATTTTAAAGAATATCTACAATTCTGAATCATTTTTTGTTATCTTATGTAAGATTGTTTCTTCAGAAATTGGTATTTTTTTAAATCATTAAAATTTGTGTATTTCATAGTAGATTCATAATATTTGAATAATTTCAGGTTAGGAAGGTGGTTTTTGACCGAAAATTGTTAACCAATATTTACATTTTGGATAATTTAAATTATGTTAATATTTTCAATCATTTTGTGTTTTTTTTAATTATGCTTGGAAAAAATTTGAAAGCCTGGATTATATATAGTATAATATAATATAATAATAAAGAAAATTCATCTTAAAATTATTTTTGTTAATATTATAAGCAAAACTAATGAAAAAATGCATTCTTCGGACATTTTTCAATATAAAATTCTTTTTACAATGCTAGTCCTTTTAATTGGAATCTTCATGATAGTTTTAGCAAAAAATTCACTTTTTGTAATAATATTTTTTGTTTTTTTTTATCAAGTCTAATAAAAAGTCATTAATCTGACATTTGTAAATGGAAAAATTCGTTTTCTTTCAATGACAGTTTTTTAGTTCGGAACTTCAAGACAGTTTCAATAAAATTCATAATTGGTTAAATAATTTTATTTATTTATTAAACCAATTTAATAAACAAATCAACATAGAAAACAAAAGTTTACAATGTTTCTTTCGACAGATGTCCGACTAAGGCATTTTTTCAATAGATTTGTTTAAAAAAATCATACAATTTATTTAAAAAATATTCATTTCCCTGAAATTATGATGAGATTCCCAATTTAAAAAAACTGTTATTAAAAAAAGCTAATTTTTCTGACGAGAAATGCCTAAATAATGAATTTTTCCATTTAATTTATTAATCATATTAACAAGAATAATTTTAAGATGAAATTTCTTTATTATTATATAGTTTCCATACCAATTTCTTGCAATATATATATTTTAAACTTAAACTTATTGAAAATTATATAAAATTTTTTTCAACAAATAATTTCTTTACCAGAATTTTGTTGTTCATTTTATCAAAATGAAATGTCCTTAGCCATTTTTTGTCATATTTGTTTATTTATAAAAAACTGAAAAACTAAATTAAAAATCTGGCTCGACAGTTTTATTTTAAATATAAGTTTTTTTCAAAAATTTTGGTGTCCAAATCGAAAGCTATTATTTTAAACAAAATCAATTACACCCCAAATGTAAAATTTTGAAATATTTTAAACTATTTTTTTCATTTAAAAATTACGCTAAACTAAAAAAATAATAATCTGACGCGATTTTTTCTAGTTGTTCATGTAAATTATTAATAGATGACTTATTTACGAAATTATTTAATTAAATAAACTTTTATTTTCAAAACACAATTTTCTATTCCGCAAACAGAGAAAACTGGGAAAACTTTCCAGTTTTAAGATTTTAATTGGCCATTCCAATGAATGGCTGCAGCGTTATGGGATAATAACGATTAAAAGTCTAATAAGCTAAAAACTTGTTAAGCTTGCCGAGAACCGTGAAATGGCTTTCTTCCATTTTCTGCAAATCACGATTGTTTGTCAAAGCAAATCGAAGGAAAGATGTAAAAATAAAAGAATTATGAAACTTTATAAAAGTAGCAATTAATCAAAGAAAACAACAAGAAAAATGTATTTTTGACAAAGTTATTCACCCTTCAACCAAAAAGTCGAATTTTCAACTGGATTATTCTGGATTACAAGTTAAGTACTTGGATTACGTAAAATACTTCAAATTACCTGGATTACAAGTGGACTACTTGGATTGCCGAGATTACTCCGAATTATTTGGATTATAAATAGATTATTTGTGTTACCTTATTTATCTGGATTACTCTGGATAACACGATTATTATGCTGGATTACAAATGAATTACTTACATTAATACTTCGTAATGTCTAGATAATCAGTGCATTATTTTCATTACCTAAATTATTTGGATTACCCTACTTATCAGGATTACAAGTGGATTACTATGGATTAGCATGGATTATAATTGAAGTACTTACATTACCTAAAATACTTCAAATTATCTGGATTACAAGTGGATTACTTGGATTACCTGAATTAATCTGAATTACGTGGATGCTTGGATTACCTAAATTACTTCGAATAATTTGGATTACATTCATTACTACTTCGAAATTTCTAGATTATAAGTGGATTATTTGTATTATTTTAATTATCGGGATTACAAGTGGATTACCGCTGATTACTCTGGATGACACGATTTTTACGCAGGATTACAAGCGAAGTACTTGGATTACCTGAATTTCTTTAAATAATCTGGATTACTCTTGATTACATGATTATTGCGCAGGATTACAAGTGGAGTATTTGGATTATCTGAATTACTTTGAATAATCTGGATTAAAAATGGATTACATTGGATAAATTCTGATTAGAACTGAAATGCTCTGAGTTTCAAGTGGATTTTTCCATGTTACAAGTCAATTACTCCAAATTAGAATGGGGGATTACAAGTAGATTACCCCTATTGCCCTGCATTTATTTCTTCTACTTCCCCTCCCCTTAATTTGCCTAATTTTCCTATCCTCATTACTTCTCTTTTACCTTACTTTTCCTTCCTTAATTTCTACACATTTCCCCTACTTCTTCTCCCATCCTTTCTCCTCATTTTCCTTACTTCACCACTTACTTTATCTACCGTCCTTATTCCCCCTTACTTCCTCTAAATTCTCTCTCGTCTTTTGCTCTACTTCACTGTATAAAAGAAGCCTCGTATTCAGCTATTCTGGATATAACTTATTATATAATTAAATTTAAAAATGTATTTATTTTTGGTTATTACTCTAATACCTCTTCAATCACCACTTTTCGCAACTTCTCCCTCCTCTACTCCCCGTTCCCTTTTTCTCCATCCTTTCACATAACTTTCTCGAATTTCCTTCCCCGAATTTCCCCGTACTGCACCTATTTCCACTCCTATATTTCCTATCACTTCCCCTACTTCCCTTCACTTCCTCTTATCGCTCTTCTCCTATTTCCTCTACTTTTTCTTCACTCATTTCTTCTAATTCCCCTACTTTCCATTGCCCCATTTTCCTTAATTTCTCCTCACTCACCCTCCCATCATTTCCACTCATTTGCCATACTTTCCTGCCTTTCATTGTCATTTATTTATTTACACTTCATCCAACTTTTTCCCTTACTTTCTCTACCCCCTTTATTTCCGTTCACTTTCCTTCCCATCGTTTCATCTCATTCACTATACTTACCCGTTCCTATTTTCCTCAATTATCTTTACTTCCCCAATAATTCCCTTATTTCCTCTACCCCCTTATATCTCGCAACTTCCTTTATTTTTCCTTCTTTGTTTTTCCTCACTTTCTCTACTTCCCTTCCTTTAATTCCCCCCACCTTCGGTTCCTTTATTTCTCCTACTTCTCCGTTTAAAAGAAGCCTTAAATTGAGCCTTTCCTCTAATTCTCTAATTCCAATACCCCCATTTCCCCTACTTCCCCTCTCCCATTTTCTCCTATTTCGCAATCCCTTATTTCTTATTTCGATACCTTTTCTCCGCTTATTTCCCCTCATTTTTCGTCACTTACTCCCAAATTTCCCCTCCCTTTCCCCTACATCCCCTCCTTGTAAAAAATACAAGGGTCGAACGAGCGTATAATTTTTTACAGAAAAGAGAAGGTATAAAATAAGGAATACAAAATTAAATCGGGCGGCTTGAAAATCCTGAAATTTTTTAATTCCTGAATAATAAAATTTCCTAGCAGCTTTTTTAACATTTTTTTATGTTTAATTTTTTTCAGTTACTTTATCAATCTTTCATTAACGCAATCTTAATAAACAAATAAATAATAATTATTGGAAAAATATTTTTTTATTGTTTAAATTCGAAGATTTTTTGGTTTCAGGAATTTTACATTATCGGAGATTTAATGATAAAATAAATAAAAATACAATAAAATTTTTGCATCTAAGAAATTTTTTTTAATGCTCAATGTATTTTTCCAAATTATTGTACGAATTTAAAATTACAAGAATTGAAATAAAAGTTTCTCAATGCAAGTTTTTTTTGCAATGTAAAGTTGATTATTCGAGAATTTTCAAATTCCCTAATATTATAAATTATTTGGGAATTTTATTATTCAAGAATTTTCCAATTCATGATTTTTATATTTTTGCAATTTTCTAGTTCGAATATAGCATTGAAAATAAAATTCATTAAATACAGTTTACTAGAATGTATTTTAATTAATTTTTATAAAAAATTAGCATTTTTTAAAGTACAAAAGCCATTTCCGAGTCCATTTGCAAGACTCATTTGCAGGCGAGAATGAAAAAGCGGGCTACTGTGTACACAAAAATTAGTTCGCTGAAAGTGCTCCAGCTCTGGTTTCTAAATGAACCAAAGGATGCTTTGTTCTTCCACTTAATTTTCTGCCTTTAAATTAAAACAAAATTAATTTAACTAATGACATTTCTAGAAAATTCTAAAAAATTATAATATTTTCTACGAAGTATACAAATGAATATTCCAGAATATTCTATAAAATTGTATATTATTAAATAATATTTCAGAAAATTCTATTTTATGATATTTTATTTCAAAAAAATTTAACATTCCAGAAAGTTTTACACGCCCAAAAATAATACAAAATACTACGAAAATCCTTAATATACAAAAAAAAATTGAGAAAATTATGGAAAAGTTAGATATTTTTTTTATGAAAAAATAAATAAACTCTTAACTAAAACTGAAATAGTTTATATTTTTACAAAAAAAATTTAATTGCAAACAAAACAGTTGAATGAAATGAAAAAATTGTAATTTCGCACAAAAGATTCGAATTTTGAATCCAAAATATGTATTTTCTACAGAATTATATGAATTTTCTAACCAAAATAGAATAGCCGCACTTCTAGTCAGAAAAAATTCAATTTTAGGGGAAAAAATATGAATTTCCAACAAAATAATAAATTTTTTAGTAAATAATTGATTTTTAACTAAAAAAAATGAATCTTTAACCAAAAACATAAATTGTTAAACCAATAGTTAAATTTAAAAAAATAATAATTTTCAATTAAAAATAAATTTCAATCAATGAAATGAATTTTTAATGAAAGATATTAATTTTCTACAAAAAAAAATCAGTTTTTAACCTAATAGTTTAATTTTTCACCCAAAAGATAAATTTTCTACGGAAAAAGATAAATTTTCAACATAATAGATGCATTTTCAAAAAAATAGTTAAATATTGAACCAAGCAGATAAATTTTGACACAAGAAGATTAAATGTCTATGAAAATAGATAAATTTTCAACAAAAAATTGGATTGTTACATTTTCGTTAAAAAAATTAATTTTCAATTAAAAAAAAATATTTTCAATATAAAAAGTAATTTTTAACTAAAGAGATTAATCTTCCACCAAAAAAGATTAATTATTGATAATACAGAAAAATAATATTCTTTAATGGAATTTTCAACCTAATACTTAGATTTCCAAGCAAAGAAATTAATTTTCAACAAAGAAAACTAAATGTCTATTAAAAATATAAAATTCAGACGAAAAAGGATTAGTTAAATTTTTAGTTAAAAAAATTAATTTTCCATACAAAAAAGTTTTTAATCAAAGAAATGAAATATTAAACAAAAAGATTAATTTTTATAAAAATAAATGAAATTTCAACCTGAAAGCTGAATTTACAAGTAAACAAAATAAACTTGATACCAAGCATGGTGTATTTGCATTTTCATTCAGAAAATTACTTTTCACAAAAAGACAGTTCAATTTTTAAGCAAAGAAATTACTTCTCGGCTAAAAAAAATAATTTGAAACCCAATAGTTGAATTTTCAACCCATGAGATAAATTTTCTAAAAAAAGACAAATTTTTAACAAGATAGTTATATTGTCAACCAAAAAGATAAATTTTGAACCAAGAATATTAAATGTCTATCAGAAAAGATCAATTTTCGACAAAAAATAGAATAGTTAAATTATTACTTAAAAGAAAATTAATTTTCAATTTTAAAAACTAATTTTCAATCTAAGAAATGAATTTTTTAACAAAAAAGAATGACTTTTAACAAAATACATAAATTTTTAACAATATTTAAAATGTTTAAAGAAACTTTTTAACTTTTATTTAAAAAGTTAATTTTACAACCCGTGCGCATCGAAGGGAAAATAAATGTTTCCCTAGATTTCTCCGAAGCTAAAATGTATATTTAATTAAAATACCATGCACATTTAAAAAAAATTCGTCCACAAATATATTGTTTTAAATTATTGTTATTTTAAATTAAAAAAATAATTTTTTTAACTTTAAACATAAAGGAATTTTTTCTAAAGAAATTGGAAGATTTTACTTATAATAAATAAATAGTATTCATTAAAAGACAAGTTTTTAATTGTCAAAATTCGGAAATTTTCTAGTTTGTATATTTTATAATTTGAGAAGTTTCTGTCCAAATTTTACTATTCAGAAATTTTCAAATTCAATAATATTATAAACATTCAGGAATTTGACAATTCGGGGTTTTTATTATTTCGGCAATTTTGTAATTTCGGGAATTTTGTATTATTCAGTAATTTTCTAATTCGGGAACTTTATAGTATGGAGAGTTTTATTTCGGACAACTAAAAAATCCCGGAATTTCTAAAATATCCGAATTAGACAATTCCCGAATTTAATTAATGGAAAAATTTTTGTTTATAAACTATAATTTATTTAGTAAAAATACAATATTTTTATTGAAGAAAACCATTTTTTAAATAATTTTCTGAATTGAAAATAACAGTAATTGAAAAAAATTTAATAATTTTTGCTACAATTTTTATACAATAATTGTAATTTTAAAGTTCAAATAATAGTTTTAAATACTTTGGACATTAAAAAAAAATCCTTTGATAAAAATATTTTATTTCTATATATTTGATAAATAAATAATATTTATTTTATAAGAATAAACAATTAAAAATTTTTTAAATTCGGAAATTTTATTTTTCAGAAATTTTATTGTTTGTTTATTGTTTTATTATTTTAAAAAAGAATTGTTTCAAATCTGGAACTTCATAATTCAGATATTTTATAATTTGGGGATTTTATCATTCGGCATTTTTCAAATTTAGTAATATTATAAACTTTCAAGCATTTTATTGTTCAGGAATTTTCCAATTCCGGATTTTTATGTTTCGGCAATTTGATAATTTCTGATATTTTCCAGTGTCGGGAATTTTATATTCTGAGACATTTCCGTCGAGACGACTAAAAATCCAGAAAAATGAAATTCCCGGATAGTAAAATTCCCAAGCAATAAAATTACGGAATAATAAAATTCCCAAACAATAAAATTCCCGAATAATAGAATTCCCAAACAATAAAATTATCTAATAATAAAACTCCCGAATCGGAAAATTTCCGGATAATAAAATTTCCAAATTGTAAAAGTTCCGAATAATAGAATTCCAAAACAATAAAATTCCCGAATTATAAAATTACTGAATAATAAAATTCCAGATTAAGAAAAGACCCAAAACTAGAAAATTTCCGAATTATAAAATTCTCCGATTTTGAATAATCATCATTTTTTGTTATACATATTATTCATTTATTAAAAATGCAATAATCAAATACAATCAATTTTTAAAGTTTCTAAAATTATTGCTTAAATTTTAAATAGGAGTAATTGAAAAATATACTTCTGAATGAAATTTTGTTTAAATTATACTTATTTTAAATTCAAACAATAATTTTAGAAACTTTAAACATTAGAAATAATTGTTCTGATGAAAATATTTGGTTATTGTATTTTAATAAATAAAATTTATTTACAAAATGTAATTGTTTTAAATTTGGAATTCGAGATTTTTCTGTTTGGCAAATTTTATAATTTCTGGATTTTTCAAATTCGGGAATTTTACAGTGTAAAATAAAAGTCAAAAATAAAATTCACCAATACTAAACTTCGCCAAAAAATAAAATTACTGAATAATAAAATTCCCAAACCATAAAATTCCCGAATTATAAAATTACTGAATAATATTATTCCCAAATTTAAAAATTAACTAATAATAAATTTCACAACAGAAAATTGCCGAATTAGAAAAGATCCAAACTAGAAAATTTCGGAATTATAAAATTCCCGATTTTGAACGATACAATTTTTTTGATAAATATTATTCATTTATTAAAAATACAATAATAAAATATTTCCATCAACAAAAAAATGATTTTCAATGTTCAAAGTTCCCAAAATTACTGTTTAAATTTTAAATAGCTATTCTAAAAATAATTTTAGAAAATTACAACAATAAAAATAATTGTCCTCATAAAAATATTTGATTAATGTATTTTTAATAAATAAAATGTATTTAAAAAATAATTCTTTTAAATAGGGAATTTTATAATTCGGGAATTTTCAAATTCAGTAGTATTATGAACTGTCATACACTTCATTGTTCGTGAATTTTATTATTCGGGAATTTTATATTTAAAAAATTTTATTATTCCGAAATTGGACATCGATGCGTCCTTTTTATTACGATACCAAGGATATAAAAACCTCAATTTCGATTTTTTTTATATCCTGCTTTCTTAAATATCACGGCAGCACAGGTGTGCCTCGGAGAGGCAGTAATCGCTTTTACGGGCAATAATGTCGATGGGTAAGATTGACGAGCGTTATTCCCTTTGGGGTGCCGATCATCATACACATATTAATACACGTGTCTATTAACAAATCCCATTTGGTGTAAATATCGAGGTTCCTCAATTTGAGCGATCAACCGACCAATGAAGGAAAGATACGATAGGACTGTGATATCAAAAGGGCAGCTGGACGAGCTGGATATAAAGGTGGTTGAGTGGGTGGAGTGGGGGACCAGGGGAATCCCGTTAATGCGCGAGCAGTGGGGATGTGGTGCTCGCGACGTTTGGCAGGTAGGAATGAGGCTTCAGGGACGCCTCCTTCATTCTCCTTTCCCGGGACGACGGAAAAATTTCGAAAAATAAAATTCCCGATACTTTGAAATTCTCGAATTTGATAATTCCCCAATAATAAAATTCAAGGACAGTTTATAACATGGGACGAATGAAAAATCCCGAAAAATAACATTCCTGATTTGGAATATTCCCGAATAATAAAATTCTCGGGGAAAAACCATTTCCGAATAATAAAGTTCCCGACTAATAACATTTCTCGATTTGTAAAATTCTATAATTTTGAAATTCCCGATACTTTAAAATTCTCGAATTTTAAAATTCCCGAATAATAAAATTCCTGAATTATAATATTTCCAAATTATAATATACTCGACCAGTTTATAGTATAGGACTACTGAAAAATCCCCAAAAATAAAATTCCCGATTTGGAATAATCCCGAGTAATAAAATTCTCGAAAAAAACATACATTTCCGAATAATAAAGTTCCCGACTAATAACATTTCTCGAATTGAAAAATTCTAGAATCTTGAAATTCCCGATACGTTAAAATTCTCGAATTTTAAAATTCCCGAAAAATAAAATTCCTTAATTACAATATTCTCGAACAGTTTATAGTATAGGACAAATGAAAAATCCCCAAAGATAAAATTCCCGATTTGGAAGAA
>JAWWLR010000002.1:11977675-11988007 GCA_035041075.1 Acraspis erinacei
TAAAAAATTCAATAAATTTTTAACATTTTCGTTACTATCGAACAACTGTTTTTGATAGTTGCTTTCAGCTTTCTTTTCTGATTGAATCAAAGCATTTTTTTAAACCGGTATACTTCAAAAGTCAACTTTTTTTCATTTTTGTTATTAAATTAAAAAATCGGTCATGAATGTTCGAGGCGAAATTTTATTAGCTTTCATTAAAAAAAAGTTAAAATCGGATAATAACTCTCTACTGAAAAGCAGTAGTAAATAAACTGCCTTCATAATAAATAAAGTATCAATAAAAAAATAAAAGTATTAAAATTGAATAAAATTGATTTGACGCCTTTGGTGGAGCTGATAATCGAGACAGCTCGTCTGGTGCGAGAGAAGTTGATCTTTTTTTTTATTGAGCAATATTTATCTTCTCGCGTAACGTTGTGACGTCTCCGGATGCACGTGGCTGGTAACAAACACGAGGTTTGTGTGCCTGATTATAAAGTACCGAGTCGCTTTTAATTATCCACATCACCAGGAAAGTTTTACTCGCTTGAAGAAGCGGAAACATTATTCAAGACTCGATTCGAGACTTGAAAATAAATTGCTATTAACTGATTATTGAGCGAAGGATCTATTTTTGGACTATTAAAGTGCACTAAAGTGCACTATAAATTTAACGAATGTGTCGTTTAGGTAAATTGTAGGAAATTAAGTTTTTTTCTCAAAATAGCTCCTGTTTTGAGGGGGAAAATAATTTTGAATACAAAAAAAAATCGAGTAACTATTTTTTTAGGCTTCTTTGTTTTTAAAGTTATAGATAGCATTTTTTTAGACAAAAGTTTAATTTTGTGAGTGATGAATATGAATTTTCCCCAAAGAATTTATTTTTCAACCAAACTGATCAATTTTCGACAAAAAAAAATAATTAACAAAGCTCTTAAACTTTTAACCAGATGGTTGAAATTTAAATCCTAAAAAAATTTTATTTTAAATGAAAATCAATTTAATTCATGTCCAAAAAAAGTCAAGGAAATTGTTGAATGATTAACCAAATAAATATTTTTAAGTTTAAACCAAAAAGAGTTGAATTCATCCAAAAAGACGAATTTTCAAAAAAAAATTAATAACTTTTCACCCAAGAAAGATTTTTCACTGAAAGAGTAAAGAAAATTTTATGCAAATTATAATTTGAAGGTAAAAATAATTTTTAATACAATACAAAAATTTCCGAATCTGGAAAATTTGTATGAATTTATTTTTTATTTCACATGATTATAAGCAGGAAATTTAAAACAAATATATAACAATTTTTTTAAACTTCGAACACTAAAAAAAGATTTTCTTTGATAAAATATTTAAGTATTTTATTTTTAACGAATAAATTATATTTAAAAAAACACCATTTTTTGTAATGTTTCAGTTCGGGAATCTTCTTCAGCTGAAATTTTTAAATTTAGTAATATTATAAACTGTCGAGAATTTTCCGATTCGGGATTTTCATGTTACGGGAATTTTATAATTTGTGTATTTTGATTATTTGGGAATTTTTTTTTTTTGCGAATTTTGCATTGTCTGGGATTGAAAAATTTCCTAATATTAAAATTCCCGAAATTATAAAATTTCTGAAAGATAAAAATACCGATTGATAAAATTTCCAATATTATTTTCAAATATCTGAACTAAAAAATCTTAGAAAAAAAATAATTAAAAAAATTGTATTAAAGAAAAGCTTTTTTAAATTTCCAAAGTTTTTAAAATTATTGTTGGAATATAAAATAACAATAATTGAAAAATATATATTTCTCGACAAAAACTGTTGTTTCAAAATTTGCATAGAATTTTTACAAATTACAAATAACTTTCTTAAAAATTGAATGGCAAATTAAGGAAAAAATTCAAAAGAAAATTTGAGATAAAAATAAAATTCCCTACACTGCAAAATTGTTGATTAATGAAATTAGCGACAGAAAATTTCCTGATTATAGAATATTTGAACTATAAAATTATAAAATTGCCGAATTCAGCAATTAAATTTTTTTGTTAAACGTTTATTAAAAAATTAAGTAATCAGAAGTTTTTGTCAAAGGATTTTTTTTCATGTTTAAAGATATTTTTAAATTATGTTTGGATTTAAAATAACAATAGTTGCAATAATTACAAAAAAAGGTTCTCAACAATCAAATTGTTAATTAAAAATATATATTTTAAGATAAAGCAGTGCTGAGTTAAATCCTGCACCTGTTTTTAAATTTGTTTTCCAATATAATTTTTATACATTTATTCTTATGTTAAATTTAAGCAATGATTTTTTTAAACTTTAAACATTAAAACAATTATTTGTTTGAAATATTTAATTATTGTGTTCTGACTAAAGAAATAATATTGATTAAAAAACATTTTTAATTGCTTAATTTCGGAAACTTTCTAGTTCGAATATTTTACTATTCGGAAATTTCCTAATTCGGTAATATTATAAATTGTTCGGAAATTTTCCATTTCGGGATAATTATGTTTCTGCAATTTTATAATTTTTGATATTTTATTATTTTTGAAGTTTTAATTCGGGAATTTTACAGTCGATAGTTTTATTTTTGAGTTTCAGGAATTTTATATTTCGGGATTTTTCAGGAGTCCAAATTTTTTGGGGGAATTTTTTTTATGCTGGAAATTTAAAATTCGGTAATATTATAAACTTTCGGAAAATTCAAATTTGGGATTTTTATAATTTGGGGAATTTTCCAATATAGAAATTTCACAGTTTCGGGAATTATATTTTTCATGAGTTTTATTATTCGAGAAATTTAAAATTCGATAAGATTATAAACTTTTTTTACAATTTAGGAATTTCAGTGTCGGGTATTTTATTTTTCGGGAAGTATATTATTGGTGAAATAAACAAATCTGTAACATCGTAAATTGTAGGGAATATTTTTTTTATAATTTGGGGAATTTTACAGTGTTGGAAATTTTATTTTTCACGTAATTTCAAATTCGTTAATATTATAAACTGTGGAGAATTTTATTTTTGACGAATTTTTACATTTTGAATGCTTATAATTTGATGAATTTTCCAATTTAGGAATTTTCCAGCATCGGAAATTTATTTTTTTTTTGGGATTTTTAAATTAGCCCAATTTTTTCCGGGATTTTTTTTATTTGAGAAATTAAACATTTGGTAATATTATAAACTGTAGCTAATTCGGGAATTTTCATATTAAGGATTTTCATGTTTTTGGGAATTTTATTGTTTGGGAATGTTATTTTTCGGAAAATTCCACATTCGGTAATATTATAATTTGCGAGGATTTCATTGTTCGGAATTTAAAAAATTTCGATGTTTTATTATTTCGGGAATTTTCCAATGTCGGAAATTTTATTATTCGGGAAATTTAAAACTGGCAATATAATATAAACTTTAGGGAGTTTTATTATTCGGAAATGTTAAAATTTGGCATTTTTATAATTTTGGGAATTTTCAAATTTGGGATTTGTATAATTTCGGAAATTTTATTATTCTAGAATTTTACAGTGGCAGGAATTTTATTTTTCTGGATTTTTATATTTCGGCAAATTTGGTTATTCGAGAAATTTAAAATTTAGTAATAATTATTGTAAACTCTAGCTAATTCTATTATATCGGATATTTTCCAGTTCAGGCATTTTACAATGTCAGGAATTTTATTATTCGGGAAATTTAAAATTCACTAATATTATAAACTGTCGGGAATTTTAATGTTTAGGAATTTTTTAATTTGAAATTTTTATAATTGCGGGAATTTTATAATTCAGTAATTTTCACAATTTGGAAATTTTATAGTGTCTAGAATTTTATTATCGGGCAAATTTTCAAATTCGGTAAAATTAATCTTTCGGGAATTTTCAAGCATGGAATTTTTATAATTTCGGGAATTTGTAAATTGAGGAATTTTACAGTATCGGGAATTAAATTTTTCGGAATTTTTCAGTCTTCCCAATTTTTTCGGGATTTTTTTTATTCTGGAAATTTAAAATTCATTTAAATGATAAACTCTAGTGAATTTTTTTATTCTGAAATGTCCAAATTTGGTATTTTTATAATTTCAGGAATTTGATTATGCATGAATTTTTTAATTCAGGAATTTTAGTGACAGCAATTTTATTTTTCGAGTATTTTTATCTTTTTATTTTTCAGTTTCATGAAATCTTAAAATCAAGAAATATCAAAAAAAACTTTGGATTAAAGTGTTTTAATATCTAAACATTTTAGTCCTACAATTACTCGAGCGATTCTGAGTTGCAAAGTTAAGATAAAGCATAGTGGATACAATCGCGATAAACTTGAAGCTTCCTCGCAGTTGAATCGGACGCGACAATGTCCCATTTATAGGGGATTTCCTTTTTTGTCTTATCACTTGAATGAAAAAAAAACTTTCCAATTTGAAATTTACAAAAATATTCAAATCAAATTTTATATTTTTAGAAAAGAGCCTACTTACTTTTTTAAACAAAAAAATCATAAATTCAATTATTTGATTGAAAGTTGAATTATTTGGTTAAAAATTAATTTTTCGTTTGAAAGTTCATCTATTTCGTTGAAAATTAACCTATTCAATTGTTATTTTTTATTAAGAACTTCATTTTAATGTGACAATTTAACTATTCCATTTTTGGTTCAAAAATAATATTTTTAATTAAAAATTATTATTTTCTAGTTGAAAATTTTAACTAATTTAACTAATTTTTAAGAAAATTAACACAATTTCTTCATTTTTTTAGTTGAAAATTATTATTTTTGTAGCAAATTCGTCTTTTGGCTTGCAAATTTAACAATTTGATAGAACATTAAATTATTTGGCTGAAAATGAACTTTTTGTTGAAATTTCTTCTTTTTGGTTGAAAATTCCACTAGTTGGTTAAAACTTCGTCTTTTTTGTCTAGTTCAACAGTTTGAAAATTCTATTTTTTATTCATATTTTAACTGCAAATTTTGACTATTACTTTTTTGGTTAAAAAAAAATATTTTTCGTTCAAAATTCAGCTATTTGGTTTAAAATTCATGTTTCTTGAAAATGAGGTTTTTTGTTAAAAAGTCAAACATTTGGTTAAAGTAATATTTTAGTCGAATTTTAAACTTTTTTGTTAAAAACTGGTCCATTGGAATTGAAAATTGGATTAATCTTTTATAGATGAAGTCATATTCAATGGTCGAACGTTTAACTTTTTATTTTACATTTTCATTTGAGACTTTATGGTAGAAAAGTCACATTTTTTGTTGAAAATTTATTTGAAAATAAAATGAAAGTGAAAATGAACTTTTTTCGTTAAAAATGCAATCATTTTGTTAAATTTAAGTTTTTTGGTCAAACGTTGAACTTTTTTTGCTATTTTCATATTTTTGGGGCGAACCTTTAACTTTTTTGTTGAAAAGTCTTTTTTTAATTAAAAATTTAATCTTTTATGGTAGAAACATAATGATCTTTTTTGTTAAAAATGTTATTATTTTTTAAATGTTATATTCATTGTTCAAACGTTGAACTATTTTTGTCGAAAATTCATCTGTTTAAATTGAAAAATTATTCATCTTTCATGGTATAAAGGTCATCTTTCTTAGTTGAAAATTTATCTGAAATTGAAAAAATTTAATAATTTTTCTTTGGTCGAATACTTAACTTTTTTGTTTGAAAATTTTCCTTTTAAATAAAAAAATTTATTCATTTTTTACAGTAGAAAAGTCATTCTTCTTGGTTGAAAAATCACCTGAAAATTAAATGAAAAATTCTTCTGAAATTTAAATGAAAAATGGAAATAAGAGTGGAAATTAGTTTTTTGTTAAGAATTCAATTATTTTGTGAATCATCTTTCTTATTCGAACGTTCAAATTTTTTTCTTGAAAATTCGTTCTTTTGAATTGAAAGTTTTATTATACTGTTATGGTATAAAAGCCTTTTTTCTTTGTTGGAAATCCATCTAAAAATGAAATTAAAAATAAATTTTTTTTATTAAAAATCAACTATTCTGTTAGGCATATATTTTGCTTAAACTTTTGACTTTTTTTGTTAAATATTCGTCTTTTTGAATTACAAATTTTATTAATCTTTTGTGGTAAAAACTTCATATGTCTCGGTTGAAAATTCATCTGAAAATGAAAAAATTCAATTCTTTTGTTAGTCATCTTTTTCTGGTCGAAAACTTAACTTTTTTGTTAAAAATTCTTCCTTTTAAATTAAAAAATTTATTTTTATTTTACAGTAGAAAAGTCATTTTTCTTAGTTGAAAATTCATCTGAAAATTAAATGAAAGTGCAAATGAATTATTGTGATAAAAATGCAATTATTTTTTAGTCATCTTTTTTGGTCGGCGTTTACATTTTTGGTTAAGAATTCGTCCTTTGAAATACAAAATTTTATTCATTTTCTTCAGGTAGAAATGTCATCTTTCTTGATTGAAAAATAATCTGGAAATTAAATGAAAAATTGTAATAAAATTGAAAATTAACTTTTTCGTTAAGAATACAAATATTTGGTTAAATTCATCTTTTTTGTTCGAACGTTAAAATTTTTTCTTGAAAATTCGTCCTATTCAATTGAAAGTTTTACTAAATTGGTATGGTAGAAAAGTTATTTTACTTTATTGAAAATTCGTCCTTTATAATTGCAAATTTTATTAATCTTTTGTGGTAGAAAGGTTATCTTTTTCGGTGAAAAATTCATCTGAAAATGAAATGGAAGTGAAAATGAACTTTTTGGTTAAACAAGTTAACTAATTTCGAAGAAAATTAAATATTTCTATGATGAAGTTTAGATAACTATAAATGTTTATAAATTTAAATTAAAATTACAGATTATTTTTCCTTTGCCGACAAGATACTCGACCAAAAATAAAATCATCAATTTTCGGACAAAAATAGAATATTTACATTTTCAGTTGAAAAATTAATTTTCAACTAAAAAACGAATTTAAAAAAAAATAAAATAGTTCAATTTTCAACTAATAAATACAACTTTTCAACAGAATATGAAATAGGTAGTTAAATTTTCCGCTCAAGCATTACTTTTAAACGACAAAAAAAGAATTTTTTACAAAATAGTTCAATTTTGAACGAAAGAAATGAATTTTCAACAAAAAATATGATATTTAACTAAAACTTTCAGTTAAAAAAATTTAATGTTAACAAAAAAAAAGGAATTTTCCACAAATTATTTAAATTTTAAATCAAAGCCTCGAATTTCCAACAAAAAGGATTAAATTTTAACCAAGAAGATCAATTTTCTATATAAAAATACGAATTCTTAAAAAAAAATACATAATTTTGAACCGAATATTTGAATTTTCCATTAAAAGAGATTAATTTTTAATAAAAATGCAATAATTACAGTTTCAGTTTAAAAAAATTAACTTTCAACCAAGAAGATTCATTTTCTATAAAAAAAAACGAATTTTAAATAAAATACATTATTTTCTGAACAAATACTTAAATTTTCAACTAAAGAAGTTGAATTATCAGTTCAAAAATTAATTTTTAACGAACAAAAAATGCATTTTGTACAAAATATTTTAATTTTCACCCAAGAAAATTAATTTCGAACCAAAATATTATTTTTGAATAAAATACGTAATTTTTAAAAATAAATACTTCAATTTCCAACTAAAAAATATAAATTTTCAACTAAAAATTATGTAGTTCAATTTAGAGTTACAAAATTAAGTTTTACAAAAAGAAAAAGAATTTTTAATTCATGTTTGAAACTCAACTATTTTTTAAAAGTCATCGTTTTTGTTCGAAGTGTCAATTCTTTTTTTTAATTGAAAATTTTATTAAACTGTTACGAGCGAAAAGTCATTTTTTCTATGTTGAAAATCCATTTGAAAATGAAATGAAAATAAAAATGCAAATTTTTGTTAAAAATTCAAATATTTTGTTAAAGTCATATTTTTTGCTCAAACGTTTGACTTTTTTTGTTAAATATTCGTACTTTTGAATTGCCAATTTTATTCCTCTTTCGTCGTAGAAAGGTCATCTGTCTCGGTTGAAAATTCATCTGAAAATGAAATTTTTTGTTGAAAAATTAACTTTTCCTGTTAAAAATTCTACTCCTATCAAAAAAATTGCTCTTTTGGGCTTCAAAATTCAACTATTTGGTTAAAAATGCAACAACTAATTTTTTTTTTCGATAATATTCTATTTTAATGTATCGCGAAAGATCCAAAAATATTTTTTATCGCAGTCGTGTCGCATGTTACAAAAAGATTTTCTAAATATTAGTCGAAAATGGCGCCAATTACTTTATAAATAATTCGCTCCTACGATTTTTATTAATTCGTTTTCACAAGTTTTAAACAAATATACCAAAAAATAACAAAGCAAAATTTGTGGAAAATTCCATTTTCCCTTTCCGGCTCTGAAACTCTGAGGATTTAAAAATGGTTACTCCTGATGTGGCCCTTTCTGAGGGACCCTTGTCAGAAACGCGCCGGGGAGAGCGTACAAATTCCACATCTGGAGGCCTCCGGATTCCGGAAGAATGAATGGAGTCAAAGGAACCGGGAAAGAGAAAGAAGGAGAATAAAACGAAACGGAGATGAAAAGTTGGAACGACATCCGGGAAAATTTACCATTACAAATTTAATGCCTCTGTTCGGACATCTTTTCTTTTCAAATGGAAAAGAGGAGATTAAATTTATTTATAAAAACTTCAAACTTTAAATTACAAATTTTGTTTTCCAACTGTTTAAAATTCTTAAATTAAAATACTTTGTTGATAATTCACATTTTTTAAAGATTCATTTTTTTGTAGGAAATGCAAATATTTTATTGAAAACTATTTTTTTTTTATTGAAAATTTAACTTTTACATTTTTAGTTAAAACTTGATATTTTTTTGTTCAAATTAAATTCTTATACTGATCACTTTTTTCATTTTTGGTTCCAAATTTATCGTCATTTGTTGAACATTCAACTATTTTATTACAAATTTAGTTTTTTTTTCAATTTTAAACTAATTTATTTAACAGAAAACTGTACTTTTCCATTTTTTGTTTCAAATGCATCGTTAAAAACTAAAATATTTTTCTAAAAAATAATCTATTTTGTTCGAAAACTGGTCATTTCAGATTAAAAATTTATCTTTTTTGATTGTATATTCAACTATTTTGTTGAAAGTTAGTATTTTTTCAATTATAAATTAATTTATTTTAACAAAGATTTAACTTTTCCATTTTTTGTTCAAAATTCATCTTTTCAGTTGAAAATTTAGGTATTTTTCTGAAAAATACTCTTTTGTGTTGAAAATTGGTCATTTGAGACTGAAAATTTTTCTTTTTGGTTGAAAATTCTACTTTTTTTTTAAGGTTTAATTTTTTCTTGGAAATTGCACGATTTGTTTGAAAATTTTCCTACTAAATTCAAAATTTAACAGATTTGTTAAGAATTAAATTATTTTGTCAAAACTTTAACTATATTCTAAAAAATTTAGCACAGTAGGTAGAAAATTTAAGTATTTGGTTAAAAAGTCAACAATTTTGATAAATTTTGTATTATTCTCTTAAACTTTGCAACAATTTTCTAAAAAGTAATGTCGCTTGGTCAAAAATTCCTCATTTTAGATTGAAAATTAATTTTTGTGTTAAAAATTCAATTATTTGTTGAAAATTTTATTATTTTCCGAATATTTATTTATTTTTTGGAAAAATTAATTATTTTATTAAACATTTATCTTATTTTGTTCCAAATTCAAGTTTTTGTTGAAAATTTAAGTATTGGTTCTACATTTAATTTTTTTAATTGAACAATTTTATTTTAAATTAATATAAAATATAAAGTATTTGGTTAAAGTCAACTATTTTGTTAAAAATTGAATTATTTTTTTGATAATTCAACTTTTTAATGAAAAATTTTTTTATTTGGTTGGAAATTCGTTCTTTCAGATTGAAATTTGATTTTATCTTCAAAAATTTAACAGTTTTGTTAAGAATTCAACTATTTTGTTGAAAATTTAATTAACTGTTTCAATTTTAATTATTTGTTAAATATTTGATTCTTCTTTTGTTTGAAAATCTTAACTTGTATTAAAAAAAATTATTTTTTCTTGTCGAAAATTCATCTTTCTTCTAAAAAATCCAACTATTTGGTTGAAAATTATATTTTTTTAAATTTAGTTTAATTAATTCAAAAAAAAATTATGTTTGCAATTTTTGCTTGACATTTTTTAAATTCATCTGTCTTGGTAGCAAATTTATCTCTTTTGCTTAAAATCTAAAGTATTTGGTTGAAAAGTCAAGTATTTGGTTGAAAATTCAAATATTTTATTATTTGTTGAAAATTTAATTATTTTATTCGAAATTCATCTTTTTTTGTTGAAATTTCCACTGTTTTCTG
>JAWWLR010000002.1:11999060-12010873 GCA_035041075.1 Acraspis erinacei
TAGAACGACCCTGGAGATATTCATTCGCAACTTGAAGCTTAGGAGCGGTCCATAAGGGGTCATCCATAAACTGCAATCTACATTCAAATTTGATTTGTTTGAATTGGATTAAAATGAATTTTTTGTGGATTGGAGTGGATTAGAATTAATTGGATTGGAATGGATGGAGTGCAGTGAATTTGATTGGTTTGAATTTGAGTGGATTGGAGTGGAATGAATTGGATTGGAGTGGATTGAAATGGATTATATTGGAATTATGTGGATTGGATATGAATTAAACGAATTATTATGAATTGGAATGGACTGGAGTGGATTGGATTGAATTCGATTGGAGTTGAATAGATCGGAATATATTGGATTGCAGTAGATTTGCGTAAGTGCTTGAATTTAATTGGAATAAATTGGATTGGAGTGGATTGTATTAAAATTAATTTGATTGGAATGAATTGGATTGGAATGGATGGGAGTGGATTCGATTGAATTATATTGTAATGATATTGAATTAATTGGATTCGATTGGAAGTTTTCGGATTTAAATAGATTAGAATGGAGTGGATTATATTGGATTGGATTGATGTGGAATGGATCGGAATGAATTAGGTTGGAATAAACTGAATTGACATAGATTGCAGAGGGTTGGAATGGAGTAGAGTGGATTCGATTTAATTGGATTTCAGTGGAATTAATTACTGCATTGAATTAAATTAAAATAAATTGGATTGTATTAGAATGGAGTGGATTATATTGGAATTAATTGGATTGGAGTGAATGGGAGTGGATTCGATTGAATTAGATTGGAGTGGATTGAAATTAGTTGGATTGGAATGGAATTAATTATATTAGAGTGGAATGGATCGGAATGAAACAGATTGGATTGAATTGGATTGGAATGGATTAGAGTAAGTGATTGAATTGGATTGAATTAGATTAGAGTGGATTGGAATTAATTGGATTGTAATCAATTGAACTGGAATAAATTCGAGTGGATTGGAATGGAGTGGATTCAATTTAATTAGATTCGAGTGGATTTGAATGGATTGTAATGACTGTTTTGAATTGGATTAAATGGATTGGATTGAAATGGAATGAATTGTTTGGTGTTGGTATGAATTGGAGTGGATTGGAATGGATTAAAGTGGATTGTAATGAATTGGATTGTAGTGAATTCGATTATATCGGATCGTAATGGATAGGAATGGAATGATTTTTTTATTGGATTGGATTGAAGTGGATTGGAATGGATTGGAGTAAGTGATGAATTTGGATTGGAATGAATTGGATTGTAATTAATGGAACTGGAATAAATTGGAGTGGATTGGAATGGAGTGGATTAAATTGAATTAGATTCGAGTGGATTTGAGTGGATTGTAATGACTTTTTTTAATTGGATTGAATGGATTGGAATTGAATTAATTGTTTGGTGTTGGAATGAATGGGAATGGATTAAAGTGGTTTGTAATGAATTGGATTGGAGTGAATTCTAGTATATTAGATCGTGATCGATAGGAATGCAACGATTTTTGTATTGCATTGGATTGGAATAAATTGGATTGCATTGAAGTGGATTGAATTAAATTGGATTGGATTGGTATGAATAGGATTGGGGTGGATTGGTTCAAAATTGATTGGATTAGAATTAATTGGATTGCACTAGATGCGATTGACATTAGATTGTGTAATAATGGATAATAATTATGTTCTTAACATTTTTCTAATAAATTATAATTTGTAAACTTTCTAACTTTTTCAGAGATAAGAAAAGTTAAATTATGGTAAAAAACCTATTTTGAAGAATTCGAAAGAATAGAAGCTTTTTAATAATAATGAAAAATTTGAGGAGATAAAATTTCTTTCCAGATTTCTGGGAAAGTTTTAAATGGCTTAGTTATAATTTTAAAAGAATAATTTTAAGTTTCAAATTTATCAAAATGTTTGGAAAAAGAATACGGAAGACTTTGAGACCATTTTTTTAATTTTTCAGGATTTAAACATTCTTTAGGTAAACTAAATATGTGTAGAGTTTTAAGTAATCAAAAAATATTCCTATGATTCATGGGAAAATTTTTAATGATTGTGTTGTAATTTTTTAAGTATTGACGAAAAAGGAAAAAAGTTTTTAGCTTCCTAAGAAAAATTAAAATAATTTTTTATTTTTACTAATTAATTTTAATAAATTATTTAAAAAGATTTCTAAAATTGCCCAAGAAGAATCTGAAAAATGTTAAGGATATTTTTTTTTAATTTTGAAGAAAAATGTTTCAATTTGGTAAAATTTTTGCAAATTTTATGATAAATTCGAGTCAGTTATTAATTTTTTTAGGAATTTAAGATGTTTTAAATAGATTAGAAGTATTTTTTAAACTTTGAAATATTTCCTAAAATTTATCAAATATTTCTTGATTCTAAAAGTCCTATAAAATAAAAAAAAAACATTTTAGATTCTTTTTCCTTACATTGTAAATATTCAAAAATCTTTTTTAATTTTTTCAAGAATCTTATAAAAATTATATTTAAGTAAATTTAAAAACAAACTGACAATACTTATTTTCTTGTTCAAAATATTTGGAATTTCATTTGAGGTTCAATGTTTAAATGTTCAAAAAATTTTAACAAATAAAAATAGTTTAATTTTCTACAAAATTGTGAAATCCTCAACCATACTAAATTAATAAAGAACCAAACAGTTGCATTTTTAACAAAAATAAATGAAATTTTAATCGAAAAAGTTAATTTTTCACCAAAAAGACGAATTTTTAACAAAACTGTTCAATTTTAAAGTCAAACGACAAATTATCTAGAAATTCGTTATCTTTTCAACCCAAAAACAATATTTTTTGAACAGAAAAGTTTATTTTTAACCGAATAGTTTAATTTTCTACGAAATTGTTGAATCCTTATTCAAACCCGATTAATGTAGATAGTAATAAATATTAATAATTTGTTTAAACAATCGGGTTTGATAAATTGCATTCATTATTACATCACTCTACTTAAAAAGTGGACAAAATTTAATAATTCAGAAAAAACCGCAGCATTCAGGCATTATTCGAAGAGAATATTATTAAAAATAATAATCAATTGTTTAAACATTTTTTTTGTATTTACTACCTTTCTATAATTGAAGAGTGAACAAACAGTAGAAAATTTTAGAAAAATTGTATTTTTCTACCATTGTTAAAAGATAATATTTTTTAAATAATATTAAATTGTTTAAACAATTATTTTCGTAAACCTGAATTAATTATTACCTCACTCTAACTTAAGAATGGATAAAAAGTGGAAAATTTCAACAAGATCCTCACTTTTCTATGTTTATTCATAGATAATATTATTAAAAATAATGATAAATTGTTTAAACAATTTGGTTAAATTACAGTAATAATGACCTCGCTCTGAATAAAAAGTTTAAAATAATAGTAAATTGCTTAAACAATTATTTTCGTTAAATTTGATTAATTTGTGCCTTTCCATAAATAAAAAAGACAAAAAGTTCAATATTTCTGAAAATCCACAACTTTCAATCCTCATTCAAAGATAATGTTATTAAAAATATTAATAAACTGTTAAAACATTTATTTTTGTTAACTTGCATAATCATCACCTCTCTAAGTGAAACTTTAACAAAAATCGGAAAATTTCAGGGAAAAGAGCGCTGTATATCATTAATAAAGGAAAAATATAGATAAACAATAATAATTTGTTTAAAGAATTATTTTTGTTAACTTGAATTAATTATTATCTCACTATAATCGAAAAATAAACCAAAATTGGAGAATTTGAGAGAAAACTGCAACTTTCTATCATTATTCGATGAGAATATTATTATAAATATTAATAAATTGTTTAAAAAATTACTTAGATTCACTTTAATTAATTATTGCCTCGCTCCAACTGAAAATATGAACATACGTTGACAAAATAAAAAAAACTGCAACTTTCTATCTCTATTCTAAGAGAAAATTGCTAAACCCAATCATTAATTGTTTAAACAATTTACTTAAATGTCTAATTTTTAGTCGAACATTGAAAAAAGAATTTCCAATGCATTTTTGGACCACCCTCGGCGAGACAGTTGGCCGACCCTGGAGATATTCGTTCGCAACATAAAGCTCAGTTATGTATGGTCAAGAGGAGAAAGGAGTGAGGGAGGAGGGGGAAATGAAATGGAGGAGAAATCCAATGGAGGGGGCGAAAAGTGTCTTGGGTGAGGAGCGTAATTGCAAGCCGGTATGCATGGCTCTTTGTAGTATATTCTGACCTAACGAGCGGGTTTACTTTGCCGGATGATTCAACGTCGACTGATGAATACTAGGGTGGTCCACACATTTTCTCTCTCGAATTTTCATGCATATCGCCTGGTTTCGAATCCACCAAAAAATAAATCAATTTATGCTTGTTTGTTGGAAAAATTATATTTAGAGGTTCTTGTCAAATTTATTCAGAATCGCTAATATTAGGTGAATCGAGTTGAAACTCAACACATTTCTATTGAAATTCAGCTGTAGGATAGGTGAGAGTGGTCCTAAGTCGGCACTTTACTGCCGTTCTTTTTTTGTGAAGCAGATAAAGGTGTGTGAATATTTTGAAAAGTTCAATCGATTAAGTACATTCGATTCGTTTCGTATGCGTAATACCATAAAATATGTAAACATTCCTAGTGGTCCTGAGTCGGCACCAAACAGAGATCCTAAGTCGGCATTTTTTCACTTTTTTTATGTGTGCTTTATTTTATTCTCTTGTGTTTCAATTACATTTCACTCGTTTCTTGCTGTTTTTTTTTTGTTTGGTTGTATTTTGATTGCACGTTGCTTGTCTCTTGTAAGTGTTCCTTTATTTTCTGCGTGTTCTCATTGACTTTTCGATGATTCTATTTACTTGCAGTCATGGAACGCAATTTGAAACTCAAGAAACCAAAGCGTGGTCTATTTGCGCTTTAAAACGCATTGGTGGCTCAGGACCGGGTGTGCCGACTTAGGACCACCATTTAGAGAAATAGATAAAACCGATTTCTTGACTTTTTTAGATATAGGATTGTGGTATTTTACAAAAAACATTAATTCGCCATTAAACCCTGTTTACCCTCTGTTTTTGACAAAAACTCTTACTGTGCCGACTTAGGACCACTATCCCCTACGAATCAAATCTTATTTTCTAAATTTCACCCCCATAAGTCTGTTTTATAGGATCCCAAAAAACCCTCATAAGTGAAAAAATGGATATTTACATAAATTGTTTAAACAATTTATTATTGTTTTATAAATTTTCTCTTAGAATACAGTTGAAAGTCACCGTTTTTTAAAATTTTGTTAACTCTTGTTCATCTTTTCAATTAAAGCGAGGCAATAACTAGTTAAAGTGAACGTAGATAATTGTTTAAACAATTTTTTATTATTTATACTATTATTCTCATAAAATAATTACAAATATTTGCAGCGTATTCTTATTAATGTTTAATTTGAATAATGCTAGAAAGTTGCGGTTTTTTCTGAATTTTTTAAAACTATTTGTCTACTTTTTACTTGGAATGAGTTGATAATTAATTCAAAATAGCAAAAATAATTTTTTAAACAAATTATTATTATTTCTAACTATCTTTTTCTCTATTAATCCTAGATAGTTGAGGTTTCTTCTGAAAAATGAACTTTTTGTTCTCTTTTTACATAGTGAAGTTATAAATAATGCAATTTAACAATTATAGTTGCTTAACAAATTTATGACTGTCCATGAATATCTTCTCTTAGATAATTGATAGAAGATTGCGCTTTTTTCTTTAATTTTCAAAATTTTTGTCCATTTTTCAATCCGAATATTGTAATCATTATTTTAATTTAACGAACATGTTTTTTTTAAACAAATTTGTATTGTTTATGACTATATTCTATATTAATGCTAAGTAGTTGTGTTTTTTTAATTTTCCACTTTTTGTCAACTTTTTATTCAGAGCGCAGTAGTAATTAATGCAGGTTATAAAAACTAATTGTTTAAAAAAATTATTATTGCTTATAACTATCTACTTCTATAGTAATGCTAGATATTTTCTTTTTTTCCGAAATTTTGAACTTTTTGTCCACTTTTCATTTAATGAGGTAATATTTAAAGCAAGTTAACAAAAACAGTTGTTAAACAATTTATTATTGTTTATAATTATCTTATCTTAGATAAGTGCTAGAAAATTGCGGTTTTTCTCAAATGTCTATACAACAAATAGTTAAAAATGTTAGAAAGAACCGCAACTTTCTACCACTAAGCCAAGGGAATATTATTAAAAATAGTAATAAATTGTTTAGATAATTATTTTTGTTAACTTCATATAAATTGTTACTTCACTCTAATTGAAAAGAGGACAGAAAGTTCAAAATTTCAGAAAAAATTTCAACTATCTACTATAGTTATAAAAGATTATAGCTGCAAACAATAATAATTTGTTTAAATAAATACTTTAGCTGAATTGAAATAAGTATTAAATCGGTCCAACCGAAAAGTGGACAAAAAGTTAAAACTTGGACAAAAACGCAATTTCTAGCATTATTCAAAGAGAATATCATTAAAAATAATAATTAATTGTTCGAATAATTATGCTTGTTAACAATAATTAAGTATTGCCTTACTCTAATTGATAATTGAACAAAAAGTGGAAATTTTGTGAAAAAAAACGCGACTTCATATCTCTAGTCTAAGAGAAAAGTTCTAAAAATAATAATAAATTGTTTAAACAATTTGTTATTCTCTTAATCAAAGGCTACCCTATAGCACTTTTCCTGAAAATTTCAACAACAAAAATCCAAAAACTGACGAACTGAAAAACGGATTAAAATCGATTTTTACAAAAAGTTAGCTTTTCAACTTTAATTTCCAAACTAAAAAAGCTACAACTGTTTGTCTAAAGAAAAAAAGGATGCGCCATAAAATTTGACCATAAAATTTCTCTTGCTTTAGTACACGTGCACGAGTGATTAAGTGCAGAAAAATCCGCACTTTTATGAAATAAAAAACTACCGCGAAATGTGGCAATTTGTGGGTAAAAGTCGATAAAGAGAAGGTTCATCCATCATTTTTTTTATATCCCCAACGTCCATTTACTTCAATCATAGCGGAAGCGACAAGCTGGTTTTAGTTACACTCTCGTCTCGCCCACGTTGATTGACCCACCTAGACAACCGGATCGCTGCCGTAAATACGACTATTAGGTCACACTCCTGCGACTTGCAGTTTTGTAATATAGAAACGGGAAATACTAAGCTGTTTGTTTTATTTTTATTTATAGGATATCTGTTCATAAGTGACTCTTAATCCATTAGAGATATGGAAAATAGGGACATGGGAAATGGGGGCATGGGAAATAGGGGCATGGGAAATGAGGGCATGAAAAATAGGGGCATGGAAAACTATGAGAGATAGGTAAGAGATATGAGACAGAGAGACATGGGAAATTACGAGAGATAAGAAAAAGATATAAGAAATTGATACGTGGGGAATTATGAAAGATGAGTCTAAGGCAAGAAAAGTAGAGACATGGGAAAGAGGCATGGGACATTGTGACATGAGGAATTGGGAGAAATGGCAGAGACATGGGACATAGAGGCATGGGAAATAGCGGAATGGAAAATTATGAGAGATAGGAAAGAGACATGAGGCATAGATACATGGGACACAGTGGCATGGTATATTATGAGAGATGGGAAATCGTCACGAGACATAAGTGCATGAAATATAGTAGCATGGGAAATAGAGACATGAAAAATAGTGGCATGGGATATTATGAAAGATAGTAGAGATGTGGGACATAAAGACATGGATAATTAAGAGAGTTGGAAAAGAGGCATGGGACTTAGTGACATGGGAAAAAGACATATGGGAAATAATTAGAGACGGGAAAGAGACATGTGAAGTAGAGACACGGTAATGCGACGTGGGACGTAATGGCATGGAAATTAAGAGAGACGGGAAAGAGACACGAGACATAAATACGTGGGATATAGAGGCATGGAAAAAAGAGACATGGGAATTAATTATACATGGGAAGTAGAGGCACGGGAAAGCGACACGGGAGATAGAGGCATGAGACATAGTGACATGAGAAATTAGGAGAGATGGGAGAAAGACATGGGAAATAGCGGCATGGCAAATTATGAGAGATAGGAAAGAGACATAGATACATGGGACGCAGTGGCATAAGATATTATGAGAGATGGGAAAGAGACATGAGACATAGAGGCATGGGAAATATTGACATGAAAATAGGGACATAGGAAATAGGAAGGTGGGAAATAGAGACCTAAGAAATTATGAAAGATGGGAAAGGGGCATGAGACATAGATAAATGGGATATAGAGACATGGGAATTTATAAGATATAGGAAAGAGACATGAGGAATAAGGACATGGGAGAGACATAGAATATAGAGATATGGGAAATGGAGACATGGGAAATTATTAGAGGTGGGTAAGGAACATAGGAAATTATGAGAGTTGGAATATAGAGGCATGGGAAATAGTTGCATGGGAAATAGTTGCATGGGAAATCGTTACATGGGAAATAGGGACATAAAATAGCTAGGTGGGAAATACAGACCTTGGAAATGATAAAAGACGGGAAAGAGACATGAGACATAGATAAATGGGATATACAGACATGGGAAATAGCGACATGGAAATTTATAAGAGATAGGAAATAGACATAGGACATAGAGACACGAGGAAAGGCATGGGACATAGAGATATGGAAAATGGTGACATGGAATATTATGAGAGATAGGAAAGAGATATGGGACACAGAGACATGGATAATTATGAGACATGGGAAAGAGATATGGGACTTAGTGACATGGGAAATAGAGGCATGGGACTCAATTATATATGGGAAAGCGACATGGGAAGTCGAGGCGCGGAAAAGTGGCATGGGACATAGGGACATGGCAAGTAGTTACATGGCAAAGAGACATAGGAAGTAGAAACGTGGAAAATTATGTGAGATGAGAAAAAGATATGGGGCATAGTAACGTGGGAAATTATTAGAAATGAAAAAGTAAAATGGGACATAGAGGCTTTGGAAATTCTTAGAGGTGGGAAAGAGCCATAGGAAGTAGAGACACAGGAAAAGACATAGGACATAGGGGCGTGGGAAATAGTGACATGGAAAACTGTGAGAGATGGGAAAGAGACATGGGACATAGAGGCATTGGGAAAAGAGACATGGGAAGTAGAGGTACGGGAAAGCGACATGGGATATAGGGGCGTGGGAAATAGTGACATGGGAAATTTTGAGAAATGGGAAAGAGACGTGGGAAATTATAAGAGATGGGAAAGAGACGTGAAAAATTATCAGAGATGGAAACGAGACATGGGACATAGAGGCTTTCTAGAAAAAAGTTCTACGTTTGATTAGTTAGTAGAATTTTCATTTAAAAAGATTATTTTTAAACAAAAAGAAAATAAAAAAATACGAATTTTCAACCAAATACTTTAATTTTAAACGAGAAAAGATTAATTTTTTATCAAAAATGTAAATTTTGAACCAAAAATTAAATAATTCCATCCTTAGTATAAAAAGTTAATGTTCAACAACAAAAATTCAACAAAGTATTTAACTTTCAAACCAAAGAGATGATTTTCAAACGAAAATGATAAATTACAACAACAAAAAAAAGTTTCATCAAGAGTTTAACGTTTAACCAAGTAATTGGATTTTTAATCAAATAGTCGAATTGTCAACTAAAAAAGGTAAATTCTCAACGAAAAATGGAATAGTTAAATTTTCAGGTATAAAATTAATTTTTAAACCATCGGTTTGGCGACCCCCCCCCCCCCCAAATGGTTAACAAACTTTATGAATGGCCCCTTAAAAGTTTAACGATTCAATTGAAAATTAAACTGAAAGAACATCTTTTTACCCGTACAATTTTAATTCTATAGGACGGTAATCCGAAGTATTAATTGATCACATTATGTCCAATTTATTTCCAATGTAAAAAGCTATGTGCGAGTACTTTTCTTTTGTTTCAATCTTTTAAGGTTTTTATAGAATGTAGAACAACTGTCGAAACGCAGATTCGACAATGATGAAATTTTTATTCGACTCGATAAAATATTCGCTTAATAGGGTTGATTTCGTAAGGGTTGGGGGTGGACATTGATTGGTAGCGGAAGTTCTCCATACGTCACCGGGTCAATGTATATTCTAGCAATAAACGACGAGCTCTTTTTCACGATACTCGCATATCCGCTATTGCCTGGCACGCGTCCAGAGCGATTAACGCCTAAGTCACGAATTGCTCGTGATAGTGACCCGTCCTATCCAACATCCGGCCGTCGATTGCCAAATAAAAGCGGGGTAATGTGGCACACTTTAATTAAGCCCAGGCTACCCTTCTATTTCCGTTAATTATTTATCTTACTTGTCAATTTGTTTTATATAATGCACTAGCATTCATCAATCGATTTCGATTTTGATTTCAGAGTAGAACTCATTTTTAATACAAAATAATGAATTAAAAGAATTATTTATTAGCTTAAAGTTTGTAATACGTCCAGGTTACCCTTCTATTTTGATGAATTGATGATCCTGTTTGCCAATTATTTTTTATAATACACCAGTATTCATCAATGGATCAATCGATTCCAGAGAAAACATAGATTTTAATACAAAATAATGAATTATTTATGCTCTAAAAGTTTTTAATAAGTCCAGGTTACCCTTCTATTTTGATGAATTGATGATCCTGATTGCAAATTCTTTTTTATAATACACCAGCATTCATCAATGGATCAATCGATATCAGAGGAAACATAGATTTTAATGCAAAATAATGAATTATTTATTCGCTCAAAGTTTTTAACAAGTTCAGATTACCCTTCTACTTTCATTAATTAATTATCTTTTTTTCAATTCTTTTTTATAATACACTAACATTCGCCAGTCGATCAAGTAATATCGATTTCAGAAGAAACCTAATTTTTAATACGAAATAATTAATTATTTATTCGCTAATAGTTTGTAATAAGTCCAGGTTACCCTTCTATTTTGATGAATTGATGATCCTGTTTTCCAATTCTTTTTTATAATACACCAGCATTCATCAATGGATTAATCGCATTTTTAGAGGAAACATAATTTTTAATACAAAATAATTAATTATATATTCGTTGAAAGTTTGTAATAAGTCCAGGTTACCCTTCTATTTTGATGAATTGATGCTCCTGTTTTCCAATTATTTTTTATAATACACCCGCATTCATCAATGGATCAATCGATTTTTTAGAGGAAAAATAATTTTTTTGCAAAATAATGAACTATTTATTCCCTAAAAGTTTTTAATAAGTCCAGATTACCCTTTTATTTTCATTAATTAATTCTATTTTTTCCAATTCTATTTTCTAATACACTAACATTCACCAATCGATCAATCGATTTCGCTTTCAGAGGAAACCTAATTTTTAATTAAAAATAATGAATTATTTATTCTCTAAAAGTTTGTAATAAGTCCAGGTTACCCTTCTATTTTGATGAATTGATGATCCTGATTGCAAATTCTTTTTTATAATACACTAGTACTCATCAATAGATCAATCTATTTTAGAAGAAACTGACCTTTTAATACAAAATAATGAATTTAAGGAACTATTTAGTTGTTAAAAGTTTGTAATAAGTCCAGGTTACCCTTCTATTTTGATGAATTGATGAGCCTGATTGCCAATTCTTTTTTTATAATACACCAGCATTCATCAATTGATCAATCGATTTCAGAGGAAACATAATTTTTAATACAAAATCATGAATTATTTATTCGCTAAAAGTTTGTAATAAGTCCAGGTTAC
>JAWWLR010000002.1:12016893-12029730 GCA_035041075.1 Acraspis erinacei
ATTTTCGTAAATTGTCCGCTACTAATTTGGAATGTCAACGGCACTCCGACTCAGGCACGTAGTCAGGAAATTTCCCCCTTCCGAGAATGTACCTCTAAAATCAAGAATTCCGGCTCAGAAGCACCATCAGAAACGATCGGATGTGGTTGGTCCTTCGAGCCGGTTGATTATCTCAAGCCTCACCAACCGGTCCCTCTATCCGCTAGTGTTTTCCACCAAAAGAGACAATTCTGATAATTCAATGAACCGCAATTTTAGTAATTTTCTGAGATAATTTAATAAAAAAGTTACTTTTCAAAAGAAAAGTGAAAAGTGACCGGGACTCTGAGTGGTCAACTTTAGGTAATCACACTGCTACTTTAATTTAAAAGTCAATAAAACTTTAAATCTTGGAAGTAAATTGGAAGTTTTCTAGGACATCAAGAAATGACATCAAGCCTTTGAGGAAGTTAGTTTTTCGAAGGGCCAGCGGGATGCGAACTTCCTTAAGAAAAAAAGTGCGCCTGCATTCAAAGGGCGTGATGAAATGTCCGGATTGGCTGTAGCTAGTTATAAGGTGGAAGTTTTATAGCTCGCGGTGTAAAGTTTCCACCAGTTTTCCACTTTGAAGTTGTAACTCTTGATGGTGACAATTTTTCCCCTGTCTGAATCTCATTGGGTCGGTCGTTGTTATCGATCTGGGACACTTTATCACAGTTATCGCCCGAGTGCATTTTGCATTACGGCAGTGCGTCACCAGTGTGGTCAGTCTGTCATCAATTATTGCAGCTGGAATCACTGTCAATGTCAGGGTGCGGAGCAAATTCTTCCTTTCATGAACTGTCAAGACCACGTGTTTTAAAATTATCACCATCAGTCTTTGCACGTTTAACGCGTTTTTAATAAATCCGGGCACTCTTCTATTTTGATTAATTAATCATCGTTTTTGCCGATTGCTTTTTTTATAATACACTAGCATCATCAATGGATCAATAGATTTCAATTTCAGAGGAATCCTAATTTTTAATACAAAATAATGATTTCAAATATTTATTTATTAAATTTTTTTAATAAGTCCACGTTAGTCTCCAATTTTTATTACTTAATTATCTTTTTTGTCGATTCGTTTTTATAATACACTAGCATCATCAATCGATCAGTCGATTCCCCGATTTCGAGAGAAAAATAATGTTCAATTGAAAATTGAAATTTTTAGTGGCTGTTTGCTTGGTAAATAAGTCCAGGTTACTCTCACATTTTGAATATTTAATATTCCTTTAGCCAATTTTTTTTATAATACACTAGCATCATCAATCGATCAATCAATTTCAATTTCAGAGGACTCATAATTTTTCTTCGAAATAATAATTTCAAATAACTGTCTATTTATTTAATGTTTTTAATTAGTCCAGGTTAGCCTTCCATTTTGATTAATTAATCATAGTTTTTGCCGATTCCTTTTTACAATAGACTAGCATCATCAATCGATAAGTGGATTCCGGTTTCTAGAGCAAAATAATTTTCAATAATGTTCAATAGAAAATTGAAATTTGGATTTGCTGTTCGTTTGGTAAATAAGTCCAGGTTACTCTCACATTTTGAATATTTAATATTCCTGTTGCCAAATCTTTTTTAGAATACACTAGCATCATCAATCGATCAATAGATTTCAATTTCAGAGGAATCCTAATTTTTAATAAAAAATAATGATTTCAAATATTTATTTATTTAAATTTTTTAATAAGTCCAGATTAACCTTCCATTTTGATTAATTAATATTCTTTTTTGCCGATTCCTTTTTATAATATGCTAGCATCATAAATCGATTAATGGATTGCAATTTCGAAAGAAAAATAATTTTCAATAAAAAATTCAAATTTTGATTAGCTGTTTTTTTGGTAAAAGTTTTTTAATAAGTCCAGGTTACTCTTACATTTTGAATATTTAATTGTGCTTTTTCCAATTCTTTTTTATGATGCATTCGCATAGCCAATCGATCTATCGGTTTCAATTTCAGAGGAATCATAATTTTTAATACAAAATAATGATTTAAAAGAACTATTTATTTATTTAAAATTTATAATAAGTAGAGGTTAACCTTCTATTTTGATTAATTAATCATCTTATTGCCGATTCCTTTTTTATAATACACTAGCATAATAAATCGATTAATCGATTCCGATTTCGAGGGAAAAATAATTTTCAATAAAAAATTAAAATTTGGTATGGCTATTTGTTTGGTAAAGTTTTTGAATAAGTCCCGGTTACTCTTACATTTTGAATATTTAATAATCCCTTTGCCTATTCTTTTTTATAATACACTAGCATCATCAATATATTTCAATTTCAGAGGAATCCTAATTTTTAATACAAAATAATGATTTCAAATATTTATTTATTTAAATTTTTTAATAAGTCCAGGTTAACCTGCCATTTTGATTAATTAATCATTTTATTGCCGATTCCTTTTTAATAAAAGACAAACATCATCAGTTGATTCCGATTTCGAGAGAAAAATAATGTTCAATAAAAAATGAAATTGTTGAATGGCTATTTGTTTGGTAAAAGATTTTGAATAAGTCCAGATTACTTTTACATTTTGAATATTTAATGGTCTTTTTGCCAATTATTTTTTATAATACACTAGCACCATCAATCGATTAATCGATTGCAATTTCAGAGGAATCCTAATTTTTGATACAAAATAATTTAAAAAAACTATTTATTTATTTAAAGTTTTTAATAAGTCCAGGTTAATCTTCCATTTGGATTAATTAATCGTCTTTTTTGCCAATTTATTTTTTATAATAGACTAGCATCATCAATGGATCAGTCGATTCTGATTTCGAGAGAAAAATAATTTTCAATAAACAATTAAAATTTGGTATGGCTATTCGTTTGGTACAACTTTTTGAATAAGTCCAGGTTACTTTTACATTTTGAATATTTATTAGTCTTTTTGCCAATTCTTATTTATAATATACTAGCATCATCAATCGATTAATCGATTTCTATTTCAGAGGAATCATAATTTTTAATACGAAATAACAATCTCAAAAAACTATTTATTTATTTAAAATTTATAATAAGTCCAGGTTAATCTTCCGTTTGGATTAATTAATCATCGTTTTTGCTGATTCCTTTTTATAATAGACTAGCATCATCAATCGATAAGTGGATTCCGGTTTCCGAGAGAAAAATAATTTTCAATAGAAAATTAAAATTTTGAATGAGTATTTGTTTGGTAAAAGCTCTTGAATAAGTCCAGGTTACTCTTGTATTTTGAATAATTATTGGTCCCTTCTCCCAATTTTTTTACAATACATTATTATCATCAAACGAAAAATAATTTCAATATCAAGAGAAAGGTAGTTTTTAATACAAAATACAAATTTCGGTTAACTATTTAAAAAAAATTTGTCAACACTTAAATTCAAGTTAAAATTAGCTTCTGGGCTCTGTTAAAGAAAAAGGGAATTATTTGTTTCTTATACAAGTTATATATAAACATAATTTTCCTAAGATTCTTGAGAAAAGTTAAAAAGGTTTTTAAAGATAAACAGAACTTTTGAGAAAAAATTATAATTTGAAATAACTATTTCTTTTGTAAGCGTTTTCAAATAATCCATGTTACCTTTATATTTTTATTATTCAATAATCCATTTCCGAAAACTTTTGTTTACGATACAATAGCACTACTGTGTCATCAATTGATTTCAATTTCAAAGAAAAAGTAATTTTTAATACAAAATATAAATTTCATATAAATATTTTTTTTATATTTGTCAATACTTAAATTCGAGCTAAAATTAGCTTCTGAGATCTGAGAACAAGGAATTATCAGTTTATTTTAAATGTTATATAAATATAATTTTCCTATGATTCTTGAGAAATGTCAAAAAGGTTTTTTAAAATTTTTCATCCGGTGAAAAGAACCTAAAAAATTTTTAAGTAAATATTTTTATTTCAGAAACTTTTACAAAATATTGGAAAAAGCTTGGGTCAGTTTGAAAGATATTTAGGACGTACTCAATGGCACCATCAATTGATACAAGTTTCAAATAACTATTTATTTTTTAACAATTATATATAAATATAATTTTACTAAGATTCTTGAGAAGTGGCAAAAAGTTTTTTAAAGATTTCAGATGTGTCCACACGAATCCAGAAATTTCTTTAACAAATTTTTTTATTTTATAGGATTTTATAAAATATTATAAAAATGTTTTGAGCAAGATTAGAGGATATTTAGGAGATGTATTTAGAACAATTTAATAGACAAGAAAATTGTCAAATAACTATTTATTTGTTAAAAGTTTTTGAGTACTCAAATTTGAGATAAAATTAACTTGTGAGATTTGAGAATAAGGAAATAAGTATCTCTGAATCTCGTTGGGTCGGTCGTTGTTATCGATCAGAGGCACTTTATCACATTTATCGTCCGAGTGCATTTTGCATTACGGCAGTGTGTCACCGACGTGGTCAGACTGTCATCAATTCCAGCTGGAATCACTGTCAATGGCAGGTTGTGGAGAAAATTTTTCTTTTCATTGACTGTCAAGGCCACATGTTTAAAAATTATCACTTTCAGTCTTGGAACAATTAACAAACGTTTTCCGATTCTATTAAAATAAAAATATAAAGCAATGATGTTACTTTGTCCTCCAGGATAATTAATTTAATTTTAATTATTTAATTAATTGAATTGAATTTGCCGATTAATGTTCCAATAGCTTTTAGAGAAATGAAAAAATATCTACCGTAGCCCGGATTTCAAATAAGAGGAGAAAGAAGAAACGCTTCACTCATGCATAGTGGCGCTCCTGGTTCAAATCCGGGCTGGGGTAGATTTTTTCTCGTTTCTCCCAAAAAATTATTACACCGTCATCGGCAAATTTTACTTTAGGAATTAATTAAAATTAAAAAATTAAAACTTTAAAACATGACAAAGTTGAAATTTTGGGTTTTATTTCTCTGCTGAATTGCTGACCATATTCCTTATTTTAGACACATATTTTTTTAATGAAAAGGATACATTTTTCACTTTAAATTTGTATCTGAATCGAAAAAGAGAAATTGTCTTATTTATAAAATTTTTATTCAACTGGAAGAAAGGAAAATTTGGTATGTAATATGCTTCTAAATTGGAAGAGGAATTTTTTATTTTCAACCTATTTTTGAATTGGAACATGAAAACTTTGTACCTTTGAAATTGTTATTGAGTTGCAAAAAAGGAAATTTTGATTGATTATTTCTTCCTATAATTGGAAGCAGGAATTTCGTTATTTTTTGACATTTCGGTTCATATTTTAATTGAGTTGAATGGAGAAGAAAATTGGCCGTCAAATATAAAGATTAAAAATAAATTAAACTTTTTCTGAATTTCGCATTTTGTTGGTAAAAAAAATCTTTTATTTTTTATTTTAGGGTCTACTATTATATTTTTGATTTAGAGATTTTTTGCGGTTTGATTATAAATTTAATTATTTAAAGAAATGGAACTTTCGATAAAAAAAATCATCTCTTTTTATAAAAAAATGTATATACTTGGTTGAAAGTTGAACTACTTTGTTAAAAATTCATTTTTTTGGTTGAAGATTCATCTCTTAGCTTAAAAATACAACAATTACTTTTTTTAAATAACAATTTAAATATTCCATTTGTGACAGAAAATTTAGCTTCTTTAGTGTAAAATAGAACTATTTGTTGAAAATTCATGTACTTTTTTTAAATTCTTGATTTTTTGATGAAAAATTATATTATTTGATTAAAATTTAAATTATTCTGTTAAATTTTTTCAAACTAATTTTGTTGTTGAAAACTTAATTTTTTGTTGGCAATTCGTCTTTTTGGATTAAAAGTACACCTATTAGATTGAAAATGAACTTTCTAGTTTAAAATTAATTTTTTTCTTTACAATTCATCTTTTAGATTGCAAATTCTACTGGTTTGTAAAAAAATCTTTTTTTTTTGTTTGAAACTTCAACACCTTGATAGAAAATCAAACTATTTATTGAAAATTTAACTTTTTTGTTCAAAATTCATATTTTTGGTTGTAAAAGTTAAAATTTCAGTTTAAAGAAATGAAGTTTGAATCAAAAATAGATGCACTTTTAATAAAATAACTAAATTTTTCACCGAATAGTAACATTTTTAAATACAATTTTTTAAAACAAAAATGTAATAGTAGACTTTTCAACCAACAATACTTAAATTTAAATCGAAAATGATTGGATTTTCTTATTGGGTTCTATTAATTGAGTTCTCTTTAAGTGAACAAAAGAGAAAGGCAAAGTTTCCGAAAAAAGAGGAAAAAGAGAAATTCTTGAAAAAATTAGCAAAGACGGTTTTTTTTGGTGAGATTTCATTTATTTTTTAATAAATATCTGATACTATCTTTAGAATTAATTAATTAAATAAAATGGTCTGAAAAGTGGCAGAGAAGTCTCACTTAATTGGTTAATTTATCCTGAATATTGTTATTAATATTAATTAATATTTCATTATTTTTTAATTTAATTATTTAGTAATGTTAAAAATTGTAGTCGACATTGTACGTTAACTAGCGTTCTTTTGAGAAAAGATATTTCCGTTTTTTTTATTTGACGGTGACTCACCACCGCGAAACGTAATTGCATTTTTCTTCTTTAACTTTAAATTTAATTAAAAATTGAAATGACTCTTTTGGGTAAAATAAGAATCTTCTAATTGTTAGGCATTCTGAAAAGCAGCAAGAGATGGAACATTAAGTTATGAAGGATGTGAAAGCTCCGTAAACTGACTTAATCGAACCTACTTCGAAGTCCTCCCCAGTGTTTTGAGGAGCAACAAACTCTCAAGTTAATTCCGAATATACCACTGTTGGAAGACAAATACCTGCTGAGAACTCCCCTAATGCACTTACTTAGAAAATGTTGCAGAGACTATAATTTCATAAAATTTAGTATTTGAAAATGTTTATTATAATTTATGTTAACAAGAAAATATTTTATGGCCTGTTGATCTAAAGACTGGTTGTGGTTGAAGCATTTAATAGTGCTGACATACAGGAAAGACTTTAGGAATTGCGAGAGGTGTATAGGAAAGTCGAAAGCAATCTGACAGTTGCATATGGACGTGCATGAAACGTGAAACTGTTATTCTCCATGGTATTCCTACACTCGTGTTAGGCTATACTCTTGCATTTGCATGTACAGCCATTTCCTTCTGGCAAGGAGAAACTGAATCTCGCGTCTTGTCTGGAGTTTAGTAGGTGTTTGTAATTGAAACAAGGAGGCCATTATTTACGAGCTCAGCATTTCAAAATATTTCCAAATGCTGGGCAATAATCGTGAGACCAAACTTAGTAGCCTAAACATTTTGGTCTCTTAGGCTCAACATTTCAAAATGTTTTCAAATGTTAGGCGCTGATTGTAGGAAAAAAATGTGTGGCCTCCACATCTCAATATTTCATCCTCTGCATTTCAAAATTGTTCTGAATGTTGTGTACTAATTTGTGAGATCAAACTTACTAGCATAAACATTTTGGTATGTTAGCCTCAGCATTTAAAAAGGCTTACAAAAGTTAAGCGAAGATTATAAAACCAAAGTTTATTGTCTGAACATCTCAATATTTTAGCCTCTTAATTTCAGTATTTTTCCGAATGTTGGGTACTAATTGTGAGACCAAACTTAGTAGCCTCAACATTTTATTATTTTAGCCTCAACATTTCAAAATGTTTCTAAATGTTAGGCGCTGATTATAAGACCAAACTTTGTGTCCTCATCATGCCTCAGTATTTCAAATATTTTCCGAATTTTGGGTACTAATTGCGAGACCAAACTTAGTAGCCTAAAAATGTTTGTATCATAGGCTCAAAATTTTAAAATGTTTCCAAATATTAGGTGTAAATTATAGGAAGAAATCTAGTGCCCTCGTAATTTCAATGTACCAGCCTCAGCATCTCGAATTTTTCCGAATGTTTGGCACTAATTGTGAGACCATACTGAGTAGCCACAACATTTTGGTATTTTAGCCTCAACATTTCAAAACTTTTTCAAATATTAGGCGTCAATTATAAGACCAAATCTAGTGTCATCCTAATTTCAATACACCAGCCTTAGAATTTCGAAGTTTTCCGAATGTTTGGCATTAATTGTGAGACCAAACTTAGCACCCTCAATATTTTGGCATTTTAGCCTAAATATTTCAAAATCTTTCCAATTTTTAGGCGCCGATTATAAGATCAAACCTTAGTGGCCTAAACATTTCAAAATATTTCCAAATGTTAAACACGATTTGTGAGACCAAACTTAGTGTCCTCAACATTTAAATATTATAGCCACAACATTTAAAATTTTTTCCGGATATTGGGCGCCAATGATAAGACCAAACTTATTCGCCTGCATACTTTAATATCTTATCCACAGCATCTGAAAATTTGTTTAAATGTTTGGCACCATTTGTGAGACAAAACCTAGTGGCCTCAACATTTAAATACTTTAGCCTCAACACTTCAAGATGTTGCCAAATGTTAGCCACCATTTTTTGGCCAAAACTAGTGGCCCTAACATTTCAATAGTTTAGCCACAGAATTTAAAAAATTGGCCGTATTTTGGACACTAATTGTTAGACCAAATTTTTTAGCCTCAACATTTTAGTATTTTAGCCTCAACATTTAAAAATGTTTCGAAATTCTAAGTGGTGACTATACGACTAAACTTTGTGTCCTCAACATTTTAATGTAAAATTAGCCACAGCCTTTCGAAAATTTTCTGAATTTTGGGCACAAATGTGCGACCGAACTTAGTAGTCTCAACATTTTGATGTTTTAGAATCAGCATTTAAAAGTGATTCCAAATATTAAGCTTAAATTAAAAGACCAAACTTTGTGCCCTCAACATCTCAATATACCATAATCGGCATTTCCAAATGTTTCTTGATTTTGGGCGGGAATTATAAGACCAAATATATTGGCCTCTATATTTTAATATTTTATCTCTAAATTTGTTTCAATGTTTCGGTAACATTTGTGAGACCAAATTTAGTAGTCTCAACATTTCAAGATTTTAGCCCCAGCATTTCTACATGTTTCTGAATGTTGGTGACTAATTCAAATGTTAGGCGCTGATTATAAGACTAAACATAGTGGCTTCAAGATTTCAATACTTTAGCCTCAACATTTTAAAAATTTTCCAAATTGTGAACCATTTGATGACACCATTTGTGAAACCAACCTTAGCAGCCTCAACACTTTGGTACTTTAGCCTCAGCATTTCAAAATGTTTCCAAATTTTAGGCGCTGATTGTAAGACCAAACTGTGTGGCTTCAACATCTCAATATTTAAGGCTCTGTATTTCAAAATTTTTCAGATAGTTGGGCACTAATTTTGAAACAAAACTTGGTAGCCTCAACATTTTAAAATGTCAAAATTTGAACACTTTAGCCCTAATATTTCCAAATATTTCCAAATATTAAGCGTCAATTATAAGACCAAACGTTTCCTCATCATTTTTAATATATTAGCCTCAATATTTAAAAATTATTCCGATAGTTGGGCACTAATTTTGAGATCAAACTTAGTAGCCTCACCATTTAATAAATTTTCCTGACTTTGGTCACCAATTAAAAGACCAAACCTATTGCTCCATATTTTAGCATTTCATCCACAACATTTTAAGACTTTTTTTAATGTGAGACCATTTGTAGGATCAAACCCTAGTGGCCTCAAAATTTCAATGTTTTAACTTCAACATTTCAATATGTTTTTGCATGTTGGGCGCCAATTATAAAACCAAACCGATTGGTCTCAATATTTAAAGATTTGATCCACAACATCTAAATTTTTTTTTAAATGTTAGGCACCATTTATGAGACCAAACTTAGTGGCCTCAATATTTCCATATTTCAGCTTTAGAATTTAAAAATGTTTCTGAATATGCGGCTCCAATTATAAGACCAAACTTATTGGCTAAAATATTTTTTGTAGGACCAGAAAATTGGGTCTTATAAATTGTGCCCCAAAAAAATTTAAAATGCCTCTGGATGATTAAATCTTCTGTAGCTTGATACGCCTTTCATCGAAGTTTGTAACGTTTGATGTTGCAACATCGCTTGGCTCCTACTGTTAAAGCTTCTGAATCTTAAGATCCTAGATCTTGTTATCTTGAAATTTTCAATCACAACAATATGCTTAGTATTTAAAAGGCATTCAGGTGTAATAAATCCTGTTAAGATGCCACAATATTACGCTGTTTACCAGTTTTTATGCTAAATCTGATTGAGTAACATCGAGAGTAGAGATCCAGCTTTATTTACGAGTCTTGGTTGCGGGAAACGGTTTAAAAATGGAAGATACCCGCCTCGAGCCTCTCCTAAATATCTGGTACAGAGTCAATGACTCCGGTGCTTTGAGATTGTTCTCCGGATAGAGAGTCTACGTATACACTCACGCATTCTCGGCTAGAGAGAGGCCCACTCGGTTTAATGTTTAACTTTTGACGCTATCGAGGAACGCCTCAAGGTTTCCCAGAGCCTTCATGACATTTATGTTTGTCAAGTGAAGTCTTTCATGTACGAGGATTCGTAAAATCTTATGAATTTTAGCCAAGCTTTCCCTTATCTGACTTGCCAAATAATGACACTTCTACAACCAGCTTTTAAATCATATTACCTTCTTTAGGTAAGCATATTACGGCATAATATTATACAAACGATACTCACGTTCGCTGGCAAAAAGTGTCATCAGGATCAGGCAGATTATGATCGCGATTGGCTTTTCAAATATTTAACTAAAAACCTCACGTGCAGAGGTTCACGCATTTCGCTCCGACTGGCGCGATAGTTACTTTCATAATACTTTTTTAAATCCATTTATTTATACTCCAGCACGTACGTGGGAGTTTTAAAATTCTGGCACCGTTAAGGGGTTCCCTTGTTCGTGAAATTGTAGCTGGCTAATGCTGGTCATGTTACAGTCATCCATGATTGTGTAGAGTGTAAAAAGCGAGTAATAGCACTGACACGCATGAAATGAGAAATCGCATTCTCGAATAGAATGCCCACGGGATTACTTGAATATCGAATATGGTGTCTACCGAGCCAGAACAGAGCCACGCTTTATATGTAGTTCACAAATTACTGCACGATTGGTCGATTTGATCATCAAAGGCTGCCTTGTTTTTGACCAAATTGAATTGCCTTTATGTAGCAGAAAGGTATTAAAAATAACAGTTTGATTTAGGAAAGTTTCAGGGGCGCCTCTAAAAACAAACGTAAACAACCATCAAGAAACCCTAAATGTTGCCGGAAGTGCTTTTATGGGTTGAGACTAAGGTGGTTTTGTTGGTGAAGAAGCCTGCCCAGAGAGACAGCGCGTGTAAGAAGGAAAGTGGTGCTGTTGGTGAGAGGCATGAGGGGGGTGGGGTATTAGAGAGGGGGAAGCCCAAGATAAACTGGTCTAAGAAGAAGGTAAACAAGCCCCGGAATCGTGCCTTCAACCTGGAAGCTTCAATGGCTTCCAGGATCCCACATAACACGTGCCTTGGCGCAATAGCTTTTTACTTGACTCGGTGCATTCTTCTCCACCACTCGTTCTCTCCATTTACGTCTGCGTAGATTGTAGAGACCTCGACAATAATTACAGGGAAGGCAAGAACTCTTCTTCATCAGAAAAAGTTAAACTTCTTTCTTGAGAGGAAAAAAACGCTATGGTCTTTTAAATTATTCAAATAATTGTGGGACCAGTTAAGACACTTTTGGTTCAATCAGCTTATACTTTTTATACTTCAAGTTAATTACCATATAATCATATGTGAATTTAATGATCGTGTTGGTTTGTAAAAGATGGTTTAAGGCAATTCCAAACCCATCAAGCTAATCAGGGGGTCTAGTCCCCAGGAAAATCTGCAATTGTCAGGGAATTTTTATATACCCGAAAAATCGGAGCCCTTTGTAGCTTTAAGAGTCACAGTATTAAATTTGTTGTTTGTAAATAAAAATGACTAAATATTTCGAAATTGAAAGTTTGCACTCAACCGCTAAAGCTGTTGTATTATATAGTTTATACAAATCAGCATGTAAATTCTAATTGAAATTAATTTAAAGCCGGCATTACGTTCGTAATAACTGGGTATTAAAATTAACATTTTAGTAATGCATGGATCATTTCTAAAGTTGGAATATTGGCGAATTGATATTAAAACAGATGTTAAACTAGAATATTCTAGATGGTGACTAACGTTCCGTGATTATTGACTTCTCTGACATTTCCACGTTGTAAACTTGGGACAGACAACTTTCATTAAAGTTTATCATAAAAATACTAATCATTTGATTTCTAATTTTATACCTAAATATATTTCGAAATGGCGATTTTTAATTCAGAATTAAACTAAATGGTTTATCTCTCAGTTTATCTAATTTGAACCGAATTCACAAATTCTAAATGTCCGGGCCGAGTATTTGATTGACGAGAATCGACAACCACGAGAGGACCCCTAGGCTAAATTAATTTTTGATTGTGAAAAATATTCTGCCATTTGAACAGAAACGAAGAACTCTGTAAACTAGCAAAGCATTTTATATAATCAGAATTCAATTTGGACATCAATCTTCCTGAAACATCGGATCCTGAATGTTTGATTTTAATCCAGTTTTTATGATTTTTTTTAAAATTCGTATTAAAAAATTTAATTTTAAATTTAAAAAGTTCGAAATCCTATAATCTAAAAATCAACAATATCAAACAAGAGCAAACTTAGTAACCTGAACATTTTGAAAATGTTGCCAAATGCACAACTCCTCACTTAAAAACTTGCAGAATGAAAATTCTGTATTCAAATTTAACTTATCTTCGCTCTACTTGCTATGACTAACA
>JAWWLR010000002.1:12029830-12042450 GCA_035041075.1 Acraspis erinacei
GAAGAATGAAAATTCTGTATTAAAATTTAACTTAACATCGCTCTACATGCTATGACTATCAATATCGTTTTCTAGTTAAATTTCATAATATTCCCGTTCGCAGTTTTCACGACGATTATGAGAAATCATAATATTGGTATGTGAAGGGAACGCGATTAAATATTGAGAGTTTAATTTTGTTTTGACGATTATTTAACCTCGTTCGCGGATCATATTATTTTACGATAATTTGACTGGTTCTCCTCTGTCATATTTAGGAACGCGAGTATTAACCACATTGGCGTAACGACTGTCATAATCCGCTCAGCTTTGAAGCGTCAATGGGTTATTATTGATTTAACGGCAAGACTCGGTAAAAACATGGTTTCTCGTTCAACTCGACTCTCATCCACTCATTATCGGGTGAAATCTAATCCTATGGACATTACAATGTGTGCCTGAATGCATTTCCTGCCACAACATGTACGCTTGTATCGCGAATATAAGCGCAAAGCGCGGCTACGAGAGGCTAGGCCGGAACGAACGGATCGGCTTACGCACGCTCGTCGCCGTAGTTGCAACATTACGTATATATAATCATGAACAGAGGAGAAGATTATTATGATCGAAAACCCTCCATTCCGGTCGTTATCGATATTACCAACGTAACAGCGTTGTGTCAATGTTGAAACTAAGTTTAGATGTGTTCAGATTACATTTTTTTTATTATATTACACATTAAAAAGTAGTATTGAAAATATTGTAACAACTGTTCATGTTCACTCATATATTCAAATAAGTTTAGTCATCTAAAGAATTATGAATGATATTCCAACAATGTCCACTTGATGTTTATTTAGGAGCGCCCATCACATACATTTCCTAAGCACAAACAATTTGAACATTTACAAAAATGCCGATATGCCACGCCTACAAGAAACTCTTCTAGAAGCGCCCATCGTCCATGCTCCCTAGCCACACCCACTATAATAATTTCCGAGACCACCCATATGCCACACCTATTATAAACTCATCTAGAAGCGCATCTTTAAATTAGCCACATTTATCAGAAACTTTTGCAGGTACGCACACAAGAAAACTTTAGAAATTTTTTTAGGAACGTCCACATCCACTAGAAACTCTTTTACACTTGACTATTAGTGACTCTCCCCAGTCATGGTTAGTAGAAGCAAATCTAGGACCGCCCATCCGCCACGCTTTCTAGCCAAACCCATTTTAAAGATTTTGAGAAACGATTAGCAGAAACAAATTAGGGCTACTTAATAGCAACTCTTCCAGGAAGGCACATTAGCTACGCACTTTAAAATTTTTGTAGGAACTTCCACATTTATTAGAAGCTCATCAAGAACAGTCCACAGCCCATGCTCCCTAGCCACGCCACCTGTAAACATATCCAGAAACGTCCATATGCCACACCTATTATAAACTCAAACTTATACTCACACAATAAAGCTTTAGAAATTCTTCTAGAAACTGGCACGTTCACTAAAAACTCATTTACCATCGACTATAAGTCACAGTAGAAGCCCATCTAGGACCGCCCATCCACCGCGATTTCTGGTCAAACTCACTATAAAGATTTTGAGAAACGATTAGCTGAAACGAATTAGCGATACTTATCAACAACTCTTCCAGGAAAGCACACTAGACACGCCCATTAGAAAGTCTTCTATGAACTTCCACATCCACTAGAAACTTATTTAGGGCTAACAATAATTCGCGCTCTTTAGCCATGGTCAGTAGAAACCCAACTAGGACCGCTCATCACTCACGCCTCCTGGCTAAACGGACTTTAAAAACTTCCCGAAACGCCTGTATGCCACGCCTACCAGAAAATCCTTTTAAAGCACATCTAAAAATTAGCGACGCTTATTACCAATTACCTTAGGTATGCACAATAACTATGCCCATTACAAATTCTTTCAGCTCTCTAGCAAATTAGTCACGCATATTATTTATTTATAAATAATACAACATTAACCCTGTCATTTTAGAATGATTACAGACCACGCCTACTAATCGAAATATATTACCACGCCCACTTTAGTACTTTTGACAAAAAATGGAGAAGTCCAAGAACACTCGAGCACAAATGTCGATCTTAATTAATCAACGACAAGCAATGGTCGATGCTGAATAAACGATGCCTTTTGTTACTTTTTGGCAAAGCCTACTAAAACACATCCTCTATAATTTTGTAGATCAGCCCACGCCCGCAAGACCACGCCTCTTACCACTCCTTTAGGAACACAAACTGCTGTCCAAAAGTTAAAATAATAATTTTTTATGAAAATTCCCTGCCCTAATCATCCAAATTATATGTTTCACCAAAATTTCCTATCACCAACTCAAAAATATAAATCTTTACTCAAATTTCTTTTTCCGCCGTAAAAATTAAAATTCTTTTCAGGAATTCCCTTTCCGAATTGACAAAATTAAATTTCTTTACTGAAATCCCCTATACCAAAGTTAAAAATATAAATATTTACTCAAATTCCTTGTCCGAAATAACCAATAAAAATTCTTTACAGGAACTCCCTTTCCGGTGTGTCAAAATTATCTTTCTTTACTAAAATCCCTTGTCCCAAACTGAAAAATATAATTCATAACTATAAATCCTCGTCCCAAACTCAAAATTATAATTCTTAACTAAAATTTCTAATCTCAAAGTGACAATTACATTTCTTTGTTAAAATTCCATGTCTCAAAGTCCAAATGATAATTGATTTCGGAAATTCCATTTCCAAAAATAAAAATTGTAAATCTTCCCGGGAATTCCCGTATCCAAATTGTCAGCATATATATTTTTATTGAAATTTCCTGTCTAAACTTAAAGATTATAATTCTTTACTAAAATTCTAGTTGAGAATCATATTTTTTTTTGTCAGGTAGACATCCTGACATTAGTCTCGCCGAGAATTTTTTTTATAAGCTTTGTGTTTTTCTTGTTTTTCAAATCTGCCTGTGTTCAATAACTTTTCAAAAAATGACGTATATACGTGAGCATATCTGGAAATGAAACAATGGGACTAGGCTAGATATAGAAAAGTAGAATGTCAAGCGAAGAGCCGAGCGTTGAGTATAGGGGATGGACTGAAGCAAATAGAACTTTAGTATGAGTGGTGGGGGTGGGTGTGGGGGTTGTGTATAAATACACTTATGCAGCATAAACTGCACGACTGCAGGGGTCGAGCGTCACGGAAAGTAATAATATGAAAATGCGCCTGCAATATTCGTCCTGCGAAGTGGTCTTGTGAAAGAAAAATAACTCGTAAATAATCACGATATACCGCCAACAGCACTAAACAGGCATTTTGTATTAGCAACGATTCTGCTCTCCTTCAGCATCTGTTAATTTCGACTTTAAAACAGTTCTCTTGTAAATTTGTTGAACATTTTATTGAAATGTTACCATTTTTATTATTCTGTAGCGACAATGCACATTTTGTCGGGTTAACTTAATATCGTGCCGATTCAAACAATTGTGGCAAGAGCGTACCTAATTAGAAAAAATTGAAACAATTTCATAGTTTATAAAAAGTTACGAGGATACGTATAATATTCAGGAACAGAGCCAAGATGATGCCGTTTTAGAAAAAGTGATGAGAACGTACCTATTGTTGCTAATTTAGAAAAAGAGACACGAACGTACTTTTTCAGAATTTTTTTTAGAAACAGTGGCTAGAACATGCCTATTTAGAAACGGGGCCAAGAAGGTGCCTATTTTAAACAAATCCAGCAGGTGCCTATTCAGGAACGGACCAAGAAGCGGCCGATTCAGAAACTGTGGCAAGAATGTTCCTATTTAAAAATAAGAACAAGAAGATGCCTATTCAGAAAAAGTGGCAAGAACGTACCTTCTATTCAGGAATGAAGCAACAAAGTGCCTATTCAGGAACGGTGCCAAGAAGGTGCCGATTCAGAAATATTGGCAAGAATATTCCTATTAAGAAATGGGACCGAGAGGATGCCTATTCAGAAAAATTGACAAGAAGATTCCTATTGCAAGAACGTACCTTGCGTAAAAGTGGCAAGAACGTACCTATTCGGAAATCATTTTTTACCATTAATTAAGTTTTGTAGCACTGGCAGTATTACACAAAATTAATTTAAAAGTGATTTTCTCTTTAAATATTATGCCGCCCAAGATGCATTTTATCAATAAGATAATAGGATTTTAAAGAATTTAATAAATAACATAATGGGTGGCTATAGGTATGGGCAAACCTGGAAAGCAGGGAAATTTCAGAGAATTTTACCGGTGGTGAAAAGTCACGAAATTTCAAAAAAAAGCTTTCATTCAGGGAATTTCTATAAGAGGCACTTTAAATCAAATCCAAGGAAAATACACTTTTTTGGAAATATGAACTATTACATTTGTTGTTAAGAATTCATTTTTTTGGGTTGAAAATTCAACTATTTTTCTTTGAAGTTCAATCGTCTTTTTATTTAAAATTGGACCATTTCCTTGAAAATTCGAAGGTTTGATTAAAAGTTTCACTATTTTGTTGGACATTTCTTTATTCAGACAGAAAATTTATCCTTTTGAATTGGAACTTATGAACTCCTTGTTTTACTACTATTTAAAAAATATTCTATGCTATAAATGCTAGAAAATTAAGATACTGGCCTGTGAATATTAATGGTCTGGGAAAATAATGCATTTTTTAGATAACAATCAGGGAAAAGTCAGGGAATCTTGAAAATGAAGTTTTGCGGCCATCCTGGTAAAATCCACATTAAGGTACATTTTAAGATTAAAAACCTTCTAAAAAAACCCAGAGGATGTTTGTTCTCTTTTTCGTAGAAGTTAATCTCTCATCCCTCGAGGGCTGAACTGACATTTTTCCTGGCAGAAATATTGATATCTCCTTGCTCTCAAGACCCTAGGAAACTCTAATAAAAAAAAGTAAACTATAGTCATCCCCGAGCATGTAACGAGCAAGTTTTCTCGACCGAGAAGCTCTTTTGACGGAATTTAATTATACTTAAACGATCTTGTTGCTCGCCTTTGCAGACCTCAACCTCATTGGCATTGATAATATTTTTTTTGTGCACCTCTCTCTAGATTTTTCCTCATTTTCTCCTTTTTACCAGTAGAAAAAAGTTCATCTTTATTCATCTACTGAATTAAAAATATTTAATACTCAGTTCAACAACCCGATTTCAAGCTATTTAAAAAACAAAGGTATTTTGACGTTCAATAAATTTAGTAGTCTCCAGTGTCAAACAATTTTACGAGCCAGAGACCCGTCGTGCGATAGTGTCTCTGAAATATATTAGACACAACCACTGAATGCCAATATCGTAAAACCACAGCGGGTGATGAGACTCTTCAATAAATTACAGACCCGATTGTACATTGTGTACGGTGAGAAAATCCCTTAAGCTCACGAAAATTCACATCAGATTAAAGGAAATATAAAAATACGAAGGTCTCATTTTTTAGATTAAAAATTAATCCCGAAAGTACCAACATCCGCAGAGAAACATGAAAGCTTTATTTGGAAGTTCAATAGTGAATATACGGATCGAAGCTGTCTCCCAATCGAATTTAATTTATAAAAACTCGACCTATTTCCCTTCAGCCAAGCATTTGTAGGTATAAATATATTTACACATATTTTGATGCGCCCGAACGACGTTTTAATCTGGCAAATGCGCTGAAGGCGAGGGGATGGGTAGATTTCTCATTCGTTCCAAATACTTCTCCTGGAGTGAGATTGCTATTTACACAAGCTTCAAAAGAGCCCTAATGCTTCCTAACGACAATTTTTGTCTGTCACGACTTTCCCAATATTTTAATCCTCTCAGAAATCTCAACAATTTATCAAAAATATAACTTTCTGACCTAGATAATTTTATAAATTTAAATTAAACCCTTATTTTTGTTATGTTGCAGGACATGGAGCAGAGTTCTGAATGACCAAAAGGGGATCGATAGGAACTTAGTACTTTTCTAAAGTCGGAGATCGCGCCTCACCGGAAACTGGGGTTCTCCATCGTCTCTAATTGACAGGAAGAGAAAGGAATAGAAGAGCAAGGAATAAAGTACGCTCGAGAATTTACGAGCGACCAGCTGGCCAGCAGGAAGGGTTGGTCGACCTCGTAACGAACGACCTTCGCTTTACTCCCGCCGCTGCTTCAAAAAGTTTGAATTTCGCGCCACCGCCTTTCCTGGCTTGCCGCTAGAGGGATGCGGGAATCTCTCCCGCAAGCGGCAAGTTGATGATTATGAGTAGTGAAAAATAGGAGAAGCTCCAACTCGGCCAGATGGGTTAAACGAGAGGACCGCCATGGACGACGCCATTCTGTGCCAACTGCAAAATGGCGATCGCGTCCTCACCGAGCAACAAGTGGCGATGAGGACTTTAAGGCTGAGACCTCTGAAGTGTGCCATAAAACGGGATAAGCGATTCGAGCTTCCCTTCTTACGTAATCCGTTTTGAAGATTCGGAAAAGAAGTAATTGATTGGAAAAGAGGGAAAAGAGGGAAAAGAGAAGAAATTATTGTTATTATTTATTAGAGTTCGAAGTGTACAGATGTAAATTTGTAGAAAGAAGAGAGTTTGTTCAGCGGGTCAATTAATAGCCTAAAGCCGAAAAGAGTCGCTGGCGAGATTTAAGGCGTCAAACGTGATGAAGATCCCAGCAGGAGAGGTTGGCGTCCCTCTCTTCGGCGTCGTTGGACCACGATTTGTCGTCAAGCAGACCACGGTGAAACGCTGTGTTGCAGCCCTTCTCCTGGTCTCCGTAGCCAGTATATTTTACTATACTCACTATATCATCAGCAGCCCTCTCTCCAGGTGAGTGAAGAAGTTATATTTTCATTAGGGTGTATTCTTATTACTTAGCTCCACCTATACTGACCATCTACAGCAAAGTTAGCGCTGCCCAAGTCCTGTTTTGATCAATCTCACAGCAGGAGCTTCTGATTCAAACATATTTCCCTCGAAAATTAGACAGGCGAGTTACTCGGCGACAAATGTGCGGACCACCTCCGTTTTGGAGAGCTCGGAGATTTACGTTGCGGTACCGGGGCTGGGATTGATTATAGGAAACATCGGAACGCTGGCTGATTATCTGGTGACTGAGATTGGTCCATATCGGCGAGACATGAAGTGCCCTGGCAGAGTTATACATCTTCTCTAATTAACTGCGGACTCGCCCTTGTCCTCTTCACCCCAACTATTTTCTCTTCCACTCCACCCCTTCTCACATCCCTCAGGCTCTCGTAGACTGCTGAGCGTAGTTCAATCGGCGTGCTCTGCGAGACCATTGTGTGCGGCTCGAGATCCTGGTGAATTGGAATTGGACGGGATACATTACTGAAATATATACCCGTCATACATCGTGATTTAAATTGGGTCGAGAGCACACCATCAAACATCTTTCCTTGGTTGAGCAACTCACACAACCAGCCCCATTCCAGTCGCCTCCAACCGCTGAGTCCACAAACTATTCGTCGCCAATCTATACAATCCTGGGAATTCGGGCCGATCGTTCTTCAAAGATACCACGAATGCCTATCCGTCGGGATATCGACCCGGCAAACTTTCGGGGTCAACTGCGTAATCTCAGATACCTAAAGATGGCTTTGTGCTTTGTTTTTACAAAGAGGGACAAGAATTTAAAAAAAATGGAATTGTCAGTGGGAACGGTTGTTTTTCATTTTGGACATTTGTGGATATCCGAAAGGAAGGACCCATCCTAAACAAAAGTCAGAGTGTAATCGTGATTCTGTTTTAATTTCAATTAAGTCTGATTTACGATTCCAAGAGTCATTTTGTTAGGACCGCACCTATTCTATATCACGGAAGGGTATCTCCTTGCGGTCACAGTTCGCGTGTACATGGAACATTACGCACCTGACTGGAATGTACAATTGCACATAGATACCGTTATGTAGGATGGAAGAGAGCACTAATCACCTTAATAAATCGGCCATGGGTGTAGTTCACTTTGCTCTTTGTCTCAATAAATATATATTGAACAGCAAAGTTGATAACAAAATTGAAGGTTAGCAAATTATTTTTCACAAAGAATGACGTACGTTTGAGTTCTTATCACCTGAAAGATAAACTGGCGAAAGAGGTACTTTGCTATTTCAGTAACGCTGAAGCGACGAGTAAGATCGATATACATAGAGCGCCTCGTTTGTGGAGCAGCGATCGCAGCTTTCAGACTCTCGTGTTTAGATTAAAGCTGGGTTTGCATTCGAGGGACATACTCGAGTGATTGAATAGCGCATTCGTGACCCGGCCTCTAGAAAGGCCAACGTTCTCAGCAAAGTACGTACAGATTCACCAAAGGGCTACATTACCGGTCCATTGTGTGGTTATGATCCATTGTCAAGAAAGAAAGTCGTGGGCGGCTCAACTTCCAAAGACGCTATTCACTTCTGGTGTGCGTCCTCTTACCCCCGGATAATAGGGAGAAAAATTATGTTCGTAAATCTGAATCAAAATTTGCAAGTCTAAAGGAATTCTTATCCAGATTCCTAAAGTCAAAATCATTTAATAAGGCAGTCTTTAAGTCAAATTTATATAAATTGGCTACGCCCAATCTAATCCGCCTATTAATGAACCACGCCTATTTTCATCCTAATTCTGCTCGCTCCTCCCAATACGACCGACATGCCCCTTTTTCACCACGCCCATTTGCAGTCCCTTAACTAAAATACTGTTCCTCGCAAAGAAATATCTGCCCTCTAAAAGCTGAGTTATAAAAACCACCAGAGATTACACCATTGTTTCGATTGCTCGCGATCAAATGAGCAAAAAGTGTAGAAAAATGGAATCTGTGTTGAAATTGCGTGGGTTGATATCGTAAATTGAGATTTCTCTCCTGTGTATTTTGCCCAGGTATAGGGGAACGCCGATAGTGGGTGGTAGATAGAAAGGGGCTGATCGGAGTAGGTGAGCTGGACAGACGGTATTGGCTACTCCCGTTTGGAGAATGAGAGCCAATAATTCTTTATACTGAAGTGAAATACCCCATGTGGATAGATACGAACTCTGCGTATACCTAACTGTACCTACAGAAGTTCCCATGAGAGTGCAACTCCCACCCCTAAACCCCACCCCCTATTCACGCTATTTTCCCTCTCGAACTCACTGTCCATCGGCATTCAGCCCCAGTTGACTGATCCCGTTGTATTGATTAGGATTCCAATTATTGACTTGAATTGAATTTTTCGTATCTTTATTATTCGTTTTTGTTGACTTGGTACTGAAAATGACGTCCGGTGGAGAATGGTTGTATTCATGTTAATTCGGGATTAAAATCAATAGTAGAAACTAGTGAATCATGCTTTCTATTAATATTAATTGGAAAGCACTAATTGACCGATAATCAAAAGCTATGTGCTTCCATATAGATCCAATTAAAAAATGCAGTCTAGTGAAAAATCTACGCGTTATTTGGAGGACATGTAAATTTTGCATTTCGCAAATTGCATGTCTTGTTTTATTTCACGAACTGACAACAATGGCAATTTGAGTTTCGCTTTTTTTTAAATTCCTATAACAAAAAAAAAACACGGAACCGAGGGAGTTGTGAAATAAAGTTTTATGTGTAGTAGAAGTGAAGAATGAAACTTGATTTTTTATGTGGTACAAAACATCTGGCTGTTGTTTATTAAACTTCCAACTTTTAGTGCATTTTAAAATTATCTACCAAGCGTATGGTTTCGCTTCTAGTTAAATTATATTTCAATATTTGAAACAAGTTTGTGACCATATAGACAGAACCCTAAATGATTGTAATTAGGAAAGTTTCAGAAATTAATCGTGGGAATCGATGAAAGGTAAACTGAGGAGAAGTTGGTCGACCCAGGCTGATCAAATTAAAGGTCGTTGCTTTGGTATCACGATTCGCTGGACAGCTGGCACATCATGACAATTCGCGTCTAATTGTTTCTGCGGGAAGCGTTTTCAGCCCTTAGCATTGTCGATTCTCTGTGAGCGAACTGACTATCCAGACCGACGAGAATTTAGAATTACCAGGCGTCTAATGGCATATTAATTACATCCTATTTGATATATTATTCTCTGCTTACGTAGGGTGGGCTTACTCTTTTTTGAAGACAAACACCATAATCTGTCAAGGAATGATCAAAGTACCAGGGAAATTCGAGTTTGGACAAACCCAATGATTTTGGTCTTTCCAAATTATTTGATTAAGATGATCTAAAATATTCCAGCTTTTCTTCAAGCATATCTCTTTAATACAATTTAAAAAAAAAACACATTTAACTGCAGTTCCCCGGCTCAATCATACGCCAATCATCCTACTCATTCACAACGGCTCGTTTCCGCTCCACATGGATTGCGTAACTGACAGGTCGATCGGTTGATATGAATTAAAAGGCGAACCCTTTAATTAAAGCTACGTGGCACTATTAAATACGACGACCGTCGACCTGCTCACATAAAACGCTACTCTATTATCAGCCACGATCAAATAAACTCTCGCTATTCTCCTTATAGCGGGAGTTGGTTCACTGAAAATATTTTCTTTTCATAAATAACAAAGCCATAGCTCGAGGAGATTATTAATGAGTTCTTTTAACCTTTTCTTTGCACATCTGCGAATGTGAGTTCTTCTAATAAAACACCAATAAAAAAAATCAATTTCTACTACTTCCTTTCTTAATATCTCAGCGAGAACTAAGCTTCTGTATACTTCAAAGAAGTAATTTCACCACAGAGAGAACAGTTATTTACGAAGAAAATGACAAACATACGAGAGAGAAAAAGAGGGCAAGCCCCAAGCATGCTTGTGTGGCTCTTCTTTAATCAAATACTAAATTCATTTTTCAATGTCCTTTTTTATTATTATTACTTTGAACTCTGTTCGCTTCGCAGGGGATATAAAATATTTGCGAACCGATATGGAACAGCTGGAAGGCAAATTGCAATGGCGTCTCCCAATTTTTAGTTAAAGCACCCGCGAGACGAGCTTCGCCAATGGAATCTCGCCACTTCGGACGCGAGTCGAGGAAAAAAAGTAATTTTGTCGCCGCGAAATCAGTTTCACTGGACGTCCGTAAATTGCTCGAAACCCACCCTCAATTCCACGAACCACCTCTCGTTCCATCCCCGCAGAGACGCGATCGTACGACGAGAAGCGATTTCTCCTCAAAGTTTTTGCAGACCGCTCTCGTACTCCATTTTATCCCCATCCTCCCTTCTCACTCCAGTTTACTCGTTGTAAGAAGTGGGGAGCTTGAAGTTCGTTCGAGGGTTCAAAAGTACGAGAGGAAAAAGTCCGGACCAATTTAACAGCGCTCTTTGCGCCTTCATGAATAGGGGAGGCGCCCATTCATTACCTCTAATCCCAACAATAATCCTTGAAAAGGAATTCTAAATCTTGTCGGAAATAAGATTGGGGTATGTTATTCAATGGCCAGAGATAAGCAAAAAGTGTTCTTGCAACGTCTTTCTAGGGTGAGTTGTTATCGAGAATTTGAGGTTTGAAGTTTGGTCACATGACGAAGTTGTGACGAGGAATCGATCACTTGCAAAGAAAGTGTTAGAGATACGAGTGTCTTCCTCCAGGTTTAATTAGAATTCCCTAAAGGATATTTCTGAACTGTGAGACACGAAAGCCTATTGTTTCAAACCGGGGAATATTTGTTGCAAAACTATCGTCTCGTGAAGAACCTTAAAACCTCGGTATCTCCGGAAATACTCATCAGAGAAACATTTCGCTTGGGACTTTTTGTTGTTGTATTTGGACGTGGAATTAGCCTCTTCAGAAGTAAGATCTTAGCACGAGTCTACACAAGTTCATTTTCACATGGAAGTATAAAAGCTGGTAGCGTAAACACGCAGGGTTCCGTGTTGAGTCAAAGTACTCGGAAGTACGCAGTACGACAATAATGAATGCAATGAAAATGAGGGTTTGTGTGGGTGGAATGTCACCATCGATACAGCGACAACGACACCACGTGCATGATCCGGGAATCGTGATGCCTGTATCATTATCGCTCTTCATCTTTTCAACAGTACAGCTCCATTGCAGTACGTCTCATTACACTTTGCCGCGTGTACGAGAATTTTCCTTATCGTTAAAAAAGAACTAGAGGTGTTTTTAACTTCATGCAAAGTTCATATTTTGATTTAGGAGACTTTAATAACAAAATTATTATTCATTATTGAATTGCGAAGAGAAAATGTTTTTGTAGAATTTTTGCTGATTGTGTAGTTTGGGAGATTTGAAGATTTGAAGTTTGGGCTTCCTGGAGCTTTCTGGGATTCCCCGAATCTAAGGCGCCTCCGCTATAAACCTTCGTATCTCTGAAACTACCCAATATATTAAAACGACCCCAGAGACTTTTCTCCTCATTTTTCTAAGAGGAAAGATTACGGTTTATATTGATTTACCTCACTTTTCTTTTTAGCCAAAAATAACAAGAAATAAATCGGCTCTTTTCACGGTATCGGAAGAAAACGCGCCTACCACTAAAAAATGCCACATAAAAGCTCGCCGACTAACATATCAGAGTGCAGGTTGTACTTTATAATTCACGATCGACGATTGTATCATTTCCTGGAACGGGTGGTATATCTGTCGTTCGTGCGACTGGTCATCGTGTCGAATCGCGTCCCTGGAAA
>JAWWLR010000002.1:12046241-12058088 GCA_035041075.1 Acraspis erinacei
CGACAGATTCGTCACAGTTAGATCTTGTGACGAGATATAAAACCTCTATATCTCAAAAACCAAGCATCGTAGATGAACAGCAAAACAAACTTTTTCCCTCATTTTTTACCATAGAATATCATTATCCAGTTTATTGGCCATAAAAAATATTTATGACGGCTAATTTTGAGGTTAAAAGCCGAATATCATTATTTTCATCATGCATTAACCTGAACTCTCATTCCAATTCGCAAATAACTTTCGGTCATAATCCCTCGTTCCATTTTATATCCCCCATTATCCTCACATCTGATAATTCTATGCATAATCGTACTCGACTGGCGAAAAATGGCTCGCAATTCCGGGCCAACCCGGGGCCTGGAAAGGTGAAACGAATTCTCCTTATTGGCGCAAAATCGTCGAGCATCGCCGCTTCTCGCGTGATTTATCACGCAGCTATCGCTGGGCTTTGCGTGTTTCGTAGCAGTTAACACGAAGATTATCGTCGGACACGCCGTTTCTAGTAGGGACGAAAGTCTGACGTATTTATTTCCATGCTGAAGTAAGTCGAAAAAAAGAGACACCCTTGGGATAATACTCGCACTGTGTGCACTTTTTGCGCATACATATTTACGAAAGCCGTCCCGGACTAATCGCATTTGTCAATTACGTGGAAATGCGGCTTAAATTGCTCGCTTCGTGAATTTCAGTTAACGAGAATAGCAAAGGAAATAGAATTTGGTATGGTATAATTATTTTGTTTCCGGTTCAAATCCGTCCAGAGGGAGATTTTTTCTTGTTCTTAAAAAAAATTATTTTTCCCGAGTAATCGTCAAACTTCCAATTTGAATTAATTAAAATTTAAAAACTTAGACTTCCACATACTTAAAAATGATAACATCTTTCAAAAATTATTTTTATTAACCTCACATTAATAAAAAATTATGCGGCAGAGAGAGTGGAGAAATGCGGATAGTATTCCCATTTTAAAAGCAGTTTTGAAAAACAAGACGAGATTTTTTTTGTTCCTAAAAAAGTTATTTGTCCCAAATAATCGCCAAACATCGAATTTGAGTTAATTAAAAATTAAAAAGTTGGACTTTAAAATGGGGCATTTTTCAAAAATATTTTTGATTAACCTCACGGTAATCAGAAATGGTTCATTTGATTCTCATCTTGAAAGTAGTTTTGAAGATATTTTCTGAGGCCCCGGTGGCCTAAAGCATCAATCCTCTACTTATGTATAATAGCGCTCCCGGTTCAAATCCGGGCGTCGGCAGATTTTTTTCTTCTTCAACAAATTATTTTCCTAAAGTAATCATTAAACATAGCATGTTAATCAATTGTAATAAACTATAATAATCTACCTAGTAATAATTGGTATCATGTTTAAAACTTGTTACATTTTTCATGCCTTGATAAATTTATGAATGTGAAATTTTTAATTTTTGATACTTTAAATTCAGCATCTTAACCGGGAAAAACCATAAATTTGCTTTAGCTTTAAATGCCACCTTGAAATACTTATATTTAGTATTATGAGTTTTTTTTAATTATCTACTCTTTCGCAATTTTTTAAACAAGCTTTGTAAACAATTATACTGTTTGTGAAAAATTCTTCTTTTTTGTTTGAAATTTAGACTGTTTTCCTGAATATTCGTCTTTTTTGCATTGCAAATTCATTTTTTTCTATTAAGAAGTCATGTTTCTTATTTAAAAATTATTTTTGTTTTAGACTCATTTAACAAATTGCACTATTGGATTAAAAAAAATGTCGGGTTTCAAAGTCAATTGATTTCTAAAATATGTGACTTTTTACCTAAGAAAATCTATTTTCGTAAAAAATGTAACTTCTTTGTTAAAAATTTTGTTGCTTTTTTATTTGAAGATTAATTTCTTTGCTTAAATAATTCAACTATTTTGTTGAAAATTCATCATTCTTGGTTGAAAATGAACTATTTTAGTGAAAATTAATATTTGTGGGTGTCAAACTCAATGTTTTTCTAAAATATTCGTCTCTAATTTTCGGTTTTGAGACCAGACTTAAAATGCTGAAAAAGGCCTCCGAAACAGGCCTGTTCAGAGAGGAGAAATCCCCACCTCTCACTCGAGAGAGCTCGACAATTCATCGGCATTTTGCAAATTTAGTTACTTTGTTGAAATTTCAACTATTTTGTAGATACCTTTTTTTTTATAGAAAATTCGTTCCTTTGGATTGAAAATGCTTTTTTCCATCTTTAAATATCAACTTTAATTATCATCTTTTAGGTCACCTTTCTTAATTGAGATTTTCTTTTTCTTTTTTGAACATTTTCTTTTTTGTTCAAAACTTATCTTTTTTGAAACGAAAGTCAGCTCTTTTCTAAAATATTAGACTACTTCGTTAAAAGTTAAACTAATTGTTAAAAATTAGTTTTTTTACCCAAATATTCTTTCTTTTGTTTAAACAATTAAACTATTTAATTGAAAATTCATCTTTCCGGGTTTCAAATTCAACTTCTTTCTAAAATATTCGTCTCTAATTTTCGGTTTTGAGACCAGGCTTAAGAGGCTAAAAGAGGCCTCCAAACCAGGCCTATTCAGCGAGGAGAAATCAAATATCAGCTGCGATTTGAGTTGTTACGATGGATATTCCTGGAATTTATCCTCATTGGGCAGGCTTGTTAAAAATTTCGCCATGTTTATGAAAATGCAACTATTTTTTTGAAATTAATTTTTTTTTAATTCAAATATTTTAAAGAAAATGGTAAAATCAACTATTTTGTTGATTCCTCTTTTCTGGACAGAAAATTCGTTCTTTTGGATTGAAAATTCACATTGTTTGCCATTTTGCAGTGTCAACTTTAGTTGTCATCTTTCTTGATTGAGAATATATTGTAATTCGTTGTTAATAAACTTTTTTGTTGAAAATTCATCTTTTTGGATTTCAACTTCCACGCTTTAATAAAATATTCGACTACTTTGTTGAAAGTTGTGCTATTCGTTAAAAATTCGAGTTTTTTAGTTAAAGATTCTTTTTTTTGTTTAAACAATTAAACTATTTTGTTGAAAATTCATCTTTCCGGGTTTCAAATTCTTCTTCTTTATAAAATATTCGTTTCTAATTTTCGATTTTGAGACTACGCTAAAGAGGCTGAAAGAGGCCTCCAAAACAGGCCTATTCAGCGAGGAGAAATCAAATCTCACTCTACAGAGCTCGATAATTGGTCGTTATTCTCGTCAAGTATAATCACAAATGGAGAGTAGAAGGGGAAATCTCGCGTCTGGGATTTGAATCTAAACGATGAAAATTCCTATAATTTCTCCTCGCTGGACAGGCTTGTTCTAAGCCAAACGCTTACGAGAATTCCGGAGAAGGTGCATAAATTCTCGGACGATAATGCGCTTTTGGGAATTTCCTATTCTGCTCGTTCATATAGGATTTTAATGATGAAGGTCCAGTAAAGGGAGGAAAGTCAAAGCAGATAGAAAATCTGGGGCTTTATGATGCTGCAGAGAGGAAAGGACAAACTAATGCAGGCCATCAACGGCTGAAATTTCAACGCATAAACGAACCCCTTGCGAAATTTCTCCCTGAAATAACTGTTCACGAGCAAGGAATTTAAACTGAGAGCTCGAATTTCGTTCATTATGAAAATGATATTTACTTTGTTCTTTCCCCTTTTTTAAAACGAATTCTTTTCTTTCCCTGTTTTCGAAAAGATTGATTTTTTGTCCTGTTTTCACTTAACTGCAGACTGAATTTTTAAAATTAATTTTTTTTACTAAAAATTTTCTATTCCAGTAGAAGATTTAACTATTTCTCTAAAAATCTGTATTTTTTTGTTCAAGAAATAGATTTTTCACAAAAAATTTAACTTTTCTATTTTCGGTTGAAATTTTGTTTTGTTTTGTTAAAAATTAAAATTTTCCAGTTAAATATTTATCTCGTTAATTTAAGTTCATCTTTTAGGTTGGAAATAAATTTATTGGCTTGAAAATTAAACTCTTTCGTCAAAAATTAATTTACTTAGTTGAAGATTCAGCGTTTTAATTGAAAATTCATTTCTTTGTTTGAAAAATGAGCTATTTGATTCACAAATCGTTTTTTCTTCGGATGGAAAGAAATTTTTTCCCGAAAATTATTTCACTTTTTTTGTGGAAAACTCGGCCAGTAAAGGAAGGAATTGTTTAGTTGAAAATTTATGTTAGTTGTTTAAAATTCGTATTTTTTATTGAAAAATTCATTTTCTTGGTTAAAAATTAATCATTTTGGTTGAAAGTTCAACTATTTGTTTAAAAATGAATGTATTCAAAAAATTGAATTCTGTAGGAATCTCGTGTAAATAATGGGTTGAACTATTTGGTTTAATATTTATGTAAATTGTTTAAAAATTATATTTTTGGTGGAAAATTAATCTTTTGATTTGAAAATTTAACTATTTGGTTTAAAATACACTTTTGTTATAAAAATCTCGTCCAGTAAATGAAGGAACTATTTGGTTAAAAACGTAAGTAATTTGTTTTAAATTAGTATTTTTTAGTGAAAAATTATTCTTCTTGGATAAAAATTCATATTATTCCCTTTTTTAAAAGAATTCGCCCGTTTCCCTGTTTTTGAAAAGATTTAATTTTTGTCGGGTTTTCACTTAAATGCAGACTGAATGTTGAAAATAAAATTTTGTTAACTAAAAATTTGACTAATTTGCTGAAAATCCATTTTTTGTGATGAAGAATTAGATTTTTAACCGAAAATTTAACTATTCTATTTTCGGTCGAAATAAGTTGTAAATAAAATTTCTTGGTTGCAACTTAAACTCTTTTGCATAAAATTAATTTTTGTTGAAGATTTATAATTTTAATTAAAAATGCATTTTTTTGTTTTGATAATTTAACTTCTTTGTTGAAAATTCGTTTCTTTTTTGGCTGATTTTTTTAAACTGAAAATGTGACTATTATTACAGTTGAATTACATTATAATTTTAGTTAAAAATTCAGATTTTTGTTTGAATCTTCATTTTTTGACTAAAATTCTAGCTATTCAATTTTTCGCTATTCTTCACTTTATTTGGAAATCTAATTATTTTCTAAAAGTCATTTTTTGTAGAAAATAATTTTTTAAAGTCAAAAGTTAATTGAAGATTCATTCTTTTAGTTAAAAATTTGTCAGTTAAGTTGAAAATTGAACTATTTTGTTGAAAATTCGTTTTATTTTTTGTTTTAAATTAAACTCCTTAACAGATATACTGTTTGTTTGAAAATTCATATTTTTGTTTGAAGAATAATAATTTTAGTTGAAGATTCATCTCTATGGTTGAAAATTGAAGAATTTTTTTAAGAAATTATTTTTTTGTGATTAAGGATTAATTTTTTAACTGGAAATGTAAGTAATGCATTTTTGGTTGAAAACTAATCTTTCGTTAGTGAAAAATTCAACTATTATTTTCTTAGTCCAAAAATTATATTTTTAGTTGAAAATTCATCTCTTTCGTTAATAAGTGAACAATTTGGTTGAAGATTCGTTAGAAATAATTTTTGTTTCGACTGAAAATGTAACTATTCCATTTTTGAAAGAAAACTAATCTTTTTTATTTAAAAACTCAACGATTTGGTTAGAAATTCATCTATTTTAGCAAAAAATGAGTTATTTTGTTAAAAATGTATATTTTTTTAGTTGAAAATTGATCACTAGTCGTAGGCTGTTCAAATTTTAAGTTTTTCATTTATTTATTTAATTATACTAATTAATTTTTCAAATATTTTTCCCCTTTTCCGGAAAAATACCTATAAAGTCTTATAACTTTCCCGTAAAATTTTCCCGGAGCCACCCAAATAATTCCAAAAACCGAATAGAGTCGTACATCGCCCTCCAGCATGAAAACAAAGTTTTCAATGCATTTTTGAACCACGCTGGTAAGCATGTACAGGTCTTATATTCTTTGTTGAAAGCCTTGCTTTGCCTTTAGAGGGAAATTCTTTATCTGCGTATAATAGAGACGACCCGAGGGATCGTGACGCGGAATTAATTACTAAACAAAGATCAACTTTGTTGCAGCCTGATCCATCTAAACACGAGGCCAGAGCCAGCAATAAGGTGTTCCACCCTCAGAGGAGCGACAAGATTGCCAGCAGCCCCCGATCACCGAAGCGAGGCTCGACTTAGGATAGATCCCAAAGTTTTAGTCTTCGTTGAAACTCTCTACTCGAGATTGGGACGGGAAATCGCCGAGCTTCTAGTTTATAATCGAATCAAGTGAGTATTCCATCCATCTTATAAATTGCGCTTTCATTCTTCATAAAACATACCAGATTAATTAACCAAAAACAGATTTTGGCAGGTTTTAGTTCTTCAAAATTAGTAAAAGTAGTCTATTGAGACGTTATTTCATTCAGATACCCCTTCCCCTATCGCCAATCCTCTCTTTAGTCTCCTTTTCCGCTCTATCCTCTCCTTTCTGCTACATCCCCTCCCTTCCGCTACACCCCCTCCCTTCCACTACATCCTCTCCCTTCCACTATGTCCCTTCTCTTCCGCTACATCATCTCCTTTCCGCTACATCCCCTCTCTTCCGCTACATCCCCTCCCTTCCGCTACATTCGGTCACTTCGGCTACATCATTTCCATTCCGCTACATCCTCTCCCTTCCACTTGCGGGAAATAAATACACCCTCCCCACCCCTATTACCATTTTCCCCTCCGCCTTCCCATTATTCTTCTACTCATAATTCCGCTACCTCCATTCCGCTATGAAACACTAAAAATGTTTACCGCACTATTAAAATAAGCTAGGCTTATTCTATCTATCTTAAAAAAGAAGAAGAAGCGATTGAAACTAAATTTGTATTGATGGATTGTTTTGGATTTATGGAAGTTTATAGTTTCGTCACGTGACGAGAATTTCCTGATATTAATATACTGTGACGAGGTTTCTAAACCTTTACATACTTTTTCAAACCAATCATATTATATTTAGCCGTATTTGGGTATTATTTTGAATTCTTCAAGTTCTTTGTATTCTTTGAATTATTCGAATTATTTAAATTCATTTTAAATGTTTAAAATCTTTAAATTCCTTTCAATTCATTTAATTTCTGTAAGCTCTTGGAATTCCTTTAAAGTCTCTGAAATTATTTAAATTCTCTAATTTTCTCTTAATTCCTTGAACTTCTTTAAATTTGTTGATTTTCTTTTAAATTCTTTTCATTTCTTTAAATTCCTTGTTTTGTTCAATCTTTGAATTCCTTTGAATGCTTTGAATTTTGTGAATACTTTAAATTCATTCCAATTCTATGAATCCCTTTAAATTCTTGGTATTTATTTAAATTCTTTAATTTCTTTTAAATTCCATGAATTTCTTTAAATACTTTGAATTCTCTTAAATTATTTGAATTCTCATAAATTACTTGAATTTTCATAAATTACTAAAATCCGTTTAAATTATATGAATTTCATTGAATTTCTTCAAATCCTTCACTAAATTCCTTGAATTCCTTTGGATTTTATGAATCTAGAAATTCCTTTGAATTCCTTTGAATTCTGTGAACTTTCTTAAAATTCTAGAATTCCCTTAAATCCCTTAAATTTATTTAAATTTTCTGAATTGCTTGAATTAATTTAAATTATTTAATTTTCTTAAAATTCTTTTTATTCCTTGAAATTCTTTGAATTTCTTTACATTCTAGGAATTTCTTTAAATTATTAGTTTTTTAACAATTATTTCAATTCCTTTAAATTCTTGGAATTCCTTAAAATTTACGAAATTTCCTTAAATCCCTTAAATTTCCTTACATTTTTTTAATTTATTAAAATTGTTTGAGTTCCTTGAATTCCTTTAAATCTTTTGAATCCTTTAAATTCCTAGAATCCATTGGCTGCCTTAAAATTATTTGAATTTCTTTACATTGTAGGCATTTTTTTAAATTTTTAGGATTTTTGTTAATCTTGTGAATTCCTTTAAATTCTTGGAGTTCCTTAAAATTTACTAAATTTCTTTAAATTGCCTTGAATTACTTTAACTTTTTTAGATTCTCTGAATTCTCGTGAATTCCTTTAAATTCTTTCAAGTCCATTAAAAGCTTTTAATTTATTATACTTCTCTTAATTCCATTGAATTCCTTTAAATTCTTTGATTCCATTCAAATTCTTTGAATTCCATGAATTTCTTTCAATTCGTTGAGTTCCTTTACATTCTGGGTATTCCTTAAAAATTCTCTGAATTTCTGTAAATCAATTATTTAAATTCTCTTAAACTATTTGATTTCTTTTAATTTCCATGAATTCATTGAATTTAAAATTTTTTAATTCTTTAAATTTCCTTGAATTATTCAAATTTCTTCGGATGCTCTCTAATTTATATAAATTTAATTCTTGTGGAATCTGGATTCTCTGAATTCTCTTGAATCCTTAAAATTCTCCAAATTTTGTTGAATTCTTTTGAATTCCTCGGCTTCTTTTGAATTATATTGTTTTCTTTTGAACCCCCTCAAATCGTTTTAGGTATTTTTAATTCTTAAGTTTTTTTTAATCCTCACGAAATTTTCTTAACCTCTCCTGAATACTTTTAAATTCCTTTAGAATTTTTTTTATTTCCTTGAATGATAGACAAATCGAGGAAAAAGTTTACAAATAAATATGATCAGTTTTATTTTTTATTATTCGTGTAATACATGTATCATAAAAACTTGAGTTTAAATCGAAAACCATTTGTGTCATAAAGTTTCAGAAAGAACGTCATAACTTTCCAGGTTACTAAAAGGCGATTTGCGCCAGATGGTGCTTTGGGTTACAGCTTCGCATAAACAACATCAATACTCTAGAAAAATCATGAATGCGATCATATATCGTAAATATTAACGAAAATAATGCAACGAAAACATTTTTTAAATATTTTATTTGAAACGGAATTAATAAAACCCAAATAGGTGATCGTCTACTATATATATTACGTAACGCTTTAGCCCCGGGGGGGGGGGGGGCAATTTTTTTAAATACGTATTTAGTGGGTGTACAAGAATAGGTTTATAAGGCTTTAAAAATTTTAAAAATTTTTACAAAATTTTAAAATACACTGAAACTTGGAATTAAGAACAGTTTCGGGGATGGCTGGCAGTAGCCTTGGTCGTAAATCCAGGCTCTCTGAACGTAAAAATGACAATAAAAATGAGGCCTTTCTGTTCGGGAATTGGTTAATGGGATACTTAATTACCATTTTTTTACAGTATTTTTTGTAAAATTAGTTCTTTTTGAACGGATATTAAAAAAAAAAAAGCAACATGATTACATATCAATAAAAGTTGTGATTTCTTTTTTAATTTATGAAACTCGAAATAGCTTTTTATAAACAAAATGAGAAGCTATATTAGTTTGTTTAAGTGAAAATTTAGCTATTCTAGTTTTTTTATTGCTAAAAATTAATTTTTTCAAAATAAAATATATCTGTTTATATTTTTATGTTTTTTTTCAGTTGAAAATTAATATATTTTATTCAAATCTTCTTGGATGAAAATTGATATCTTTTAGTTAAAATTCATCTTTTGGTTTTAAAATTAATTTTTCTGCTTGATGATTCATCGTGTTTCGTAGAAAATTAATCTTCTTGGTTGAAAGTTAATCTTTTGTAATTAAAAATTTGTATTTTAAAATTATTTTTTAGAGAACATTTCAATATTTGGTAAAAAGTTCATCTTTTTACCTTTTTAGTTGAGAATTTAACTATTTTGTTCAAAATTCGTTTTTTGTTAAATTGAAAATATGTGTTTTAACTGAAAATTCAACTACTCTATTCTTTTTGTTTTTGTTAAAAATAAGGTTTTTTAAAATGAAAATTTAACTATTCATATGGTCATACGAAAATTCATATTTTTTTAAATTCCTTCTTTATTAGTTGAAAATTAGTAAATTTTGTTGAATATCTGTCCTTTGAATAGTTTAAAATTAATATATTTTATTTAACTACTTAATTTTCTTGGTTGAAAATTATTTTTTTTTTAAGATTTGAATAGGGTCCATTTTAAGTTGAAAATTTATCTTTTTTATTTGAAAATTCAACTTTTTATACGAAAATTTATTTCCTGTTAAAAATTTAACTATTAAAAAAAAACTTTAATAAAAATAAAAATTTTTAACTGAAAATTTAAATATACTATTGCATTCGTTAAAAATCCATTCATTTTTATTGCAAATTCAATTATTCATAAGAAAATTAATATGGTTGGTGGAAAATTCGTTTCTTTTTTTAATTGAAAATTAATATATTTTATAGAAAATTTGTCCATTTTTCAGTTGAAACTTAATATATTCTGTGGAATTTTTGTCCTTTCTTAGTTGAAAACTAGTGTATTTTCTTAAAAATTCGTTTTTAGGTAGAGAATTTTCAGTATAAAATTCGAATATTTGGATAAAAATCAGTTTTTTGCTATTGAAAAAATTGCTGTATTTATGCTTTTTAGTTAAGACTTCAACTATTTGACTGGACATTCATGTATTTTGTTCAAAATACGTTTTTTCTCGTATTAAATTTTTTTTTTAACTGAAAAGTTAAACTACAAAATTTATCTTTATCAGTTAAAACTATCATTCTTTAGTTGAAAATTTTTCGTTTTTGATGAAAATGTAATCTTCAATGAAAATTCATTTGTTTAAATTTATGTAGTTAAAACTTTCCTTTTCTGTTAAACATTTTTTTCTTTAAAAATTCATTTCTATGAATGAAAATGTTACCATTTGATTTTTGCTTCATTGTTTATGTTTCTAGTTGAAAATAAATTTATCTTTTTGAAAATTTCTCTTTTTGATATTGAAAATTCAATTTTTTTTAGGAAAAATAGTTTACTTGTCTATAAAATTAAAATTTAAAAAAAACTTTTATGAAAAATTACTTTTTTTATTTAAAAACTCAACAGCTTTAGAAAATTCGTCATTTGGTTTTTACACCTAAATCAGGGAAAATGAAAAATTAATGAGGAAAAATTGATGAAATTTCGAAATTTGGATTTGGTAGCAACTTTAAATCGGGGTGAGGGGGGGCCTCATTTTCCTCTTTAAACTAGCATTTCAAGGTGTTCGCTAGGGTCCAAAATGTTTTCAAAAAAATATTCTTGTAATACATCGGGAACCCCTGAAGGCTCCTATTGGAAAATAATTTTTCTCCTAATTGCTAAGCCTCACTTGAGGAAGTAGGTGATTAAAAAAAGGGAGAAATAATGGTCCATTGAAAAAAGTGGATTTCGATCAGTCAGTGAGGAACTTTACAAAGGGGATCCGTGGAAGGGTTTGGGGTGGGGGAAAGAGTCAGGGGCGTATTCATTAAGATAATCACCCGACCCAAATAAACCCCACTGAACAAGTTGGTGGTCGATGAACTGGCACTTCGGGCTGGTATTTTAAACCATTGATGGGTTACGAGTTGTCCTAATACTCCTGCGGTTTCCGCCTCATTATCTAGATGTCTACTAATTTGGAGCGGCTCAATGCGGGGTCTATTTTTGCCCTACGACTCAGATTGGCTGTCAATCACTATCATCTCTCTCATTTTGTTAATATTCTCTAATTTCATTTTTTAATTTAACTTCATTCTTACCAGCCTTTGGCTCCCTTTTTATCTCCTCTCTTTATTCCGGCTCCTTTTTTCAAGGGGGGTGGGGCATATCGGTAAAATTGTTATTTTTTGGAATTTATTATTCTGAGATCCTTTAAAAGTTATTGTTAACCAAGTCCAATTTAAGATTTCTAAACAAAATTCTTATTTCATCAAAAAAAAAAGTTTCTCTACCTTCCCCTACCCTACCTACTCTCCTTACTCTTCCTCTTCTTGCATCTCACTTCACTTCACCGCCCAGCCCCTTTTTCCCCCTTATCTACTTACCCTACTTCCACGTCTATTTCCCAAT
>JAWWLR010000002.1:12162710-12176615 GCA_035041075.1 Acraspis erinacei
ACATATAACTAAATACTATATAAAAAATATGCATCTTTTTTAAAAACTTTGCCTGTTTAGATATATTTCTTTTAATTTATTACCTAACTTTAAAACAGGTAACATTCGCAGTGTACGCATTTTATGTTTGGCCATTCACAGTGGTCATAAATGCTGTCTATAAAGATAACACATTGGTGATTATACTTGGAGATCGATCAGTTCGGCTGAGTTGAGATTTAATGAAGGAGGGCAACAAAATATTTTATTTTGAAATAATTGTAATTCTGCATGTGCTTCGCAAGATGTAACGGAATCAAAATTTAAAAATGATGTCTGCTTTATTAATTGTAGTGGCTCCTTTAGTTTTTTGTCTCTAGTAACAGCATCAATTTCAAATCAAGGTAAAAAGCCTAAATATTCCTAAGAAAATGTGAAGGAACTACAAATTTCGAAATCTCTTGAGAAAAAACAATTTGCGGATGTTAAATTTATTAACTATAAAATACAATTTTGTATTTCCAGAAAACAAAGATTGTATTGAAGAACGGCGTATAATCGAAGTATGTCAAACATATGTGACATCTCGGAAGGGAAGCTGTGAAAAAAAATATTTTTTAGTAACTGAAATCGTTGATATATTATTTTCTTTAATTTTAGTTTCTAAATTTTAAAACAGTTAAAATTCCCAGCGTTAGAAGTACATGTGATGCCATTCATGATGGTCATAAATGAAATATATAAAGATAATACAATCGTGAATATACAGCGTGAAACCTACATGTTCTAATAAGCTGAGGTTTTGCGAAGGAATGTAAGGAACTTTTGTATTTTGAAATTCTGACTCTTCTTCGCAACATGCAACGAAACAAACATTTTAAAATAATGATTTCTTGTCTGTTGATTTCCATAGCTTCTTTATTAATCTGGGCTCTATTAGAAGGATCAAATTCAAACTCAGGTATGAAAACCAAACATTCCCCACAAAAATGCTAAATAGTTCAATGTTTAAAAATCTCTTAAGGCAATACAAGTTCGGGATGGACTGCACTATTAAATTTATTTTTCATTTCCAGAAAACGATTCAGATGAAATTCATCATTCACATGTATGTACCGTATATTGTTGTAATCACGTATTGTAAATCTTAAAAATTAAAATTAGATTTATGTAACCAATCATTTTAGTATTTTCCTTGAATTGACAGGAATACTAAACTTCTAAATTTCCAGACTGTTAACTTCCTAGTTGCATTAAGTTATCGAAAGTTTGAAGAATCACGCACTGTCGTCCGGATTCATTTGTAAATTTAGACCCTCGGAAATCTAAAAATGACATAAAATTGCAGGTTCGGCGTCTGGCAAGTAGCAATCTCTGTAGAGGAGAAATTTCGTTACCTGCACATATTCAAAAACGACTGAAATGTCGATACAACGACAATGGTAACCCTTTTCTGAAAATAGCACCCTTTAAAGAAGAAGAAGCTTATTTAGAGCCCAGAATTGTTATTTTCTACGATGTAATTTATGACGACGAAATAGAGATCCTGAAAAGGCTGGTACAATCCGAGGTTTGCTCTACTTTCACCTATTTTGTTAATTTTCTAGTCAGATATGTGGTCGACTCAAACCCCGCGATCATTACCATTTTACTGTATTATTTCGAGGTGCAGCTTATCAGCGTTGCAATCTAAATTATACAAAGATGATTTTGTAGCCGATTTCAATTTTTATACTTTAGTTATCTCAAACTGCGAATTAGTTCATGGATGATTTTAATAACGTGAGTTATACTTTAATTTCGATGATGACTCTTAACATTCTTGTTAGAACCCTGCAAAAATAGGCTCGGGATTTCTTGCGGCTTTCCTCGATATTTTTTCTTTAAAGCAAATAATAAAATTTATAGTCAAACAAGCAATATTTTTCAGATTGAAGTCGGCAAGTTTGGCCAGATGTCCTTTCTTAAAAAAGAAGATCACGAAACTATAAAAGTCTTGAATCGTCGAGTTCAGCTCATGACTACATTGTCAGTTACTAATACAGAACCTGTACAAGTTGTTTGTTACCAAATCGCAGGCTTATGCTTTCGACACTTTGATTCTCATCCAGTAAGTACAAAATGAATATAATATTACAGTATCGTAAATTTATGTATACCTATGCAACTTTTCAGTCAGATACAGCAAAGAAATTGAAATATGGAAACCGCCTTGCCACACTTCTGTATTACGTAAGTGAAGCATGGGTTAAAAAATATGTGGTCCTTAAAAAAGATGAAAGTAGAGTATAAGCGCTGGGATTGTAGATAATAAACTATACAACATTTTTCCAGTTGAATGACGTTGAAGAAGGAGGAAGGACCGTATTTGAAAGATTAAACGTATCCTTGACGCCAAAGAAAGGCAGTGCTGTTTTCTGGTATAATCTTATGCCAAATGGAATGAAAGATCCCTTGACTTTACATTTAGGATGTCCTGTACTTGCCGGAACAAAATGGGGTATGCACTTGATAACAGTTGACATGTTTTCCAAATCACAGATGACGTTATGAAGATTTCTAGAACAGTTTTTCTTGCTGAATAAGTTTCATTTTTACAGACTATAATTTCGTTTGTTTAGTTAAGAATTAAATTTCATTCGATATGAATATGTTAAAAATTATGTCAATAATTAATTTCTAAATACAAAATACTCATGCAAAATATTATTTCTTATTATTAAATGATTTCATTACAGTGGCAAATGTATGGCCTAACGAAAAAGATCAAGGTATCCTTAGACCCAGTACTTTAGAAAACCAACCTGCAGTCAAAAGTGAAAACTTAGATTGAATAAATAAAAAATTATCATTGTCAGCAAATTCTGTTTTTGAGTGATTTTTATTCTCTTAGTTGTGAAAATTAAAATTGTCGTCAGCGTTCTTTGTTGTAATAACGAATCGATTTATTTCGTAAAAATATGCTTTGATTATTTGTACCTTGAGCCTTATGAACTACGTATATTTAGAAAAATAAAAATCATTTCTCGAAGAGCCGATCATTTAAACTTCGAGCAATGCTAGAAGTGAGTGCACTTAACATTATTTATTGAATTTATTATCATATGCGTTGCCATTCGCAGTGGCAATAAACAGCGTTTATAAAGATTAGATTATGTTAAATGTTCTTGAAAACCGATAAGTTCTAGGAAGTTGAGGTTTTGCGAAGGAGTGTTTAAAAAACATTTGTGTTTTAAAATTATGAATTTTCAACATGCAGCGAAATCAAAAGTTTAAAATAAAGATTTTTTCTCTAAACAAATTTGTTATTAATTTTGCGTTCCAGAATCTCTTATGGTGATAATATTTTATGATGTACTTAAATATTGAAAAAAATTTTAACTCTTGGAAACAACAATAGGGACAGAGAAAGTGCATGTAATTTTGTAAAGCATATGAATATGTGATCATGTATTGTAAACCTAAAAAATTTCAAATCGATAATTTATTGTAAAATTTTAAAATTTAGATACTCCTAAATTTGAAAAGCTATAATTTATATAAAATTTCAGACTTATCTGCAAGATACTGATAAGCTTTGTAGAGGGGAGTTTTCATACCTGCCGACCTGTAACCCATTTCTAAAAATATCACCCTTTAAAGAAGAAGCCTATTTAGAGCCTAGTTATTAGGTTCTTGAGTAAGGATATGCTGCTGATTTAGACCACGCGATCATTGCCATCTTTTTTTACTTTTTCTGGGTGCAACTCATCAACGTTGCAATTTAAATTCTACATAATCTAACGTCTTTCGTAGACGATTTAAATTTTTATATTTTCGTTATTTCAAACTGTGCATTAGTTTATGCATGCTTTAAATAATGTGAATTATATGTTCATTACCATCATACCGGGTTATATAGAGGTGTTATAACCATTGGTTATATAGACCTCTGCAAAGTTCGAATCAAGTCTGTTTTTTTCCAGAACGGACGTAGTTGAGTTCAAGTGAAAAAATTTCAGATTCAAACTGGACAGTTTGAAAGTCTTTCATATCGTCTTTCGATGTGATCAGTCGGAATCAAAGAAAAAAGCGATTCAAATTCAGCTGTTTGAAACTCTTTTGAATATAATTACGACGCTCTCAGTTCGAATCGAAAGAAAACTGATTAGAATTCGGCAATGTAACAAATGTATATTTCCTTAGCTTTCGCTGTTTGGTGCATCAAAGTAGGCCGTTGTTGGTAATGGGCACTTAAACATCCTAGGCCGATAAAGTGCACTTAATTATCTTTATTGCGATTTGAATAAATTCGGGGTTTGGCGACGGATTGTAGAAAACTAGAAAAATTCTAAATGTCATTTGCGACGTGCAAAATATTCCGCAATTGAAAATCAATCTTTCCGTATTACAGACTGTAATGACTCTGGCAGTAATTCTGTCTCTAGCATTAGTACAAACAACGCTTGCAGTCCCGGCAATGAAATACAAATATTGCCGTAATGTATGCAAAAATGCCGGTTTCCTCTTTAATATCGTAATAAAAAAAATTGTATTTTATTCACAAATCCAAATATTATATTGTTTATTGAATAACATAATTGCATTAAATATCTTTCTGCATTAGAAAACTGAATAATACATTGCTTTTTGTTTAAAAGTCTTTTTTTTAAGTCTCAGGTTTGTTCTACTTTTATCTATTCTACTAAACTTTTAGTAAGATTTGAAACTGATTCAAACCCCGCGATCATTATCATCTTACGAAGGAAAATTGGGATGCAGTTCATCGACGTTGTAAAACTTAATATCTAGATTTTACGGCATAAGCTCTTCAAATGTATGTCCTAAATTTTATAGATCATTCCCCACAATTTCGTATTTAAATTTAAATCTTTATTCTAAAGCTAACATAAGTATTTTCAAATTTCAGGGATTAATGTTTGTCCATTAATATTTCGATTCCATCCACTACTGATAAATTTTCTAGAAACTGTAGTACAAACTTGTAATGATTTCTTGTTTTCTTGCAAAGTGGATTTCCAAGTAGTGAAATTTCTCTTAAATTACACAACGAGGATAACTCTTTCAGATGGTTTTGATCCTGTGGAGTAAAAAATTTGAATAATTGATTACTTTAGCATATACTATAATCTATAAATTATTTAAGGGGCCATTCAAAATCTACGTCACGATATTTTGAAAACTTTTTCCACCCCACCCCTTTTTCGTCGGAGATGATCACACAAAGCTCGAACCATCCAGGGCAACGTCACAAGTGGCTTATTCGATTAAATTTTTGAACATTAAATCATCATAAAATCTGTGATCCCCAACCCCTCTGGAAATGTGACCTAGTTTTTGAACAGCCCCTAATTTTATGTAGGTTACCTACTGCAATTTTGTTATTTGCAAGTAATAGCGTTTGTATTTTATGCAAATTTTTTGCAAAGCTAAGATATTTTATCCTGTTATTTTCGAGGAATAAGAATTTTAGATTATTATTGCGGTCGAAATTCTCAACTGATATTGTTCTAATTTCGTTGTAGTCAAGAACAAGTGTTTCTAGATTTTCAGATTCTTGAAGTCCTTTAAATAAATGTTGTATTCAATAAAATGTAATGGGAAATATTTCTTTATTTATGGACATTTCTACGAGGTCTGCCCAGCAAGTATTTGACCTTGTGCTCTAACTGTGTACTTAGTTGTGCTTTTGTCAAAAACAGGTATTTACAATTTCATCTTGCTATCGCAGCTTATGCAGCAATTTCTGGTGAAATACCAGAAATTGCAAAAGCACCTTAACCATTGACCAGAATTAACTCTTGTTCCTGGTACACAGCAAGGTCGAATACTTTCCGGACAGACCTTGTTTATTTATGTTTTAAACTATTTTATATTTTTTATATTTCTTACCGTCAATATCTTGAAGATAGTTACATTGAAGAAACAGGTGTTTCAATTTGAGACATTTTCCTAATTCCAAATTTTGTAATGAACGAATTTGATTATGATCCAAATATAATGTAATTAAATTAGGAAAAATTTCGATCAGATTTTTTTCGTAATCTCTCTTATTGAAAAGTTCTACTCTATTGTAACTTAAGCAAAGCGTTTTCAATTTTGGTAACAAGTGCAATCCCCATAAATCTGATATTTGATTTTTTCTAAGATCGAGACTTTCCAAATTCGGCAAACAGTCCACAGGCAAATATACCTATCGATTATTGAAGTAATTATTGTAATCATTCAGATTATAAAATAATTTATTTTTGTTTAATATTTAAATTATTCAAAATAATTAAATTCTAGGCCGAAGATAACAAACCTTTTTGATTGAGCAGCTGACGATACTGAGTTCTTTAATATTTTGAAGATGATTTAAAGAGTTCGAAGTCATTAAAGTCATTTTGTTCAATGATCCACTAAATTCATTTTTTGCTTCTAGGATATCGGATTGTTCCACTAGTTGTCCATTAAGGTACTGGAAAATATTATATTCCAAGTATTTATGTCCATTCAAAATTTTTCTGTTTATTTACAATAGCATCATCATTTTTTAGATTTGAGGGAAAAAGGCATTTTTTATTCAAAATAAAATTTTTGAATTATTATATTTTAATTATATTTTATATAATAATTATATCTTAGAAAAGTACTATCTGTTTATTTTTTAGGATACATATAAATATAATATATTTAAAATTATTAACAAAATTCAAGAGTTTTTTTGAAGGTTTCAGACTTAGCCAATTTTTAGGAAAAAGTTTTCCCCTTTTATATATTTAGGACATTTGTAGGTTTTCCAATAAATTGAAAAATATTTTATAAATTTTCAGAAATCTTTTTGAATTGAACAAATATCCTTAAAAACTTCCAGACTTTTTATCAGTATTATAAAATACCTGAAATTGTAAACTTCGCAGGACAAGTCAATTCCTAATTATGAAATGTATGCATCTAAACAATTTAAAACATGTTTAAAAAAATAATAAATAAAATGAGGAACTTTTACGCGATGAAAGTTTTTTATTTATTTATTATATTAACTTAATTGTTTAGATTAGGACATTTTTATCCAAACTTAATTTTGAAATCTTTAAATATTTATATTTTGTTTAAAAACTTTTTAAATCTTTTCGAATTAAAAATTATTTTTTAAATTGTTTCTAAACTCCTAAATATCTTTTTAAGTCATTCGACTTTTTTCAACCATTTTGCTTTCGAAACCTTTCAAAATTCATAAAAAGCTTTAAATTTATTTGTACATGATTTAAAAAAATGCGTTCAAAATAAAAAAATTTCCTTGGAATCTTCTACATTTTTATTTGAAAGTTTTGGAAATCTTTTTAATTGTTTTTAAATTTTGTCTTCTTATTTTTTTTTCATAATAAAATCTCATTTTTAATTTTTCTAAGAATCCTTAGAAAACCTCACTTCCTCTAATACTTCAACCTCTCCCTTATATTACATGGCTTGGCCTACTTCTCTATCCTCATTTTCTCTACTTTCCATCCCGTACTTCACCTAATTCCCCTCCGGTCATCTCCCCTACTTCTTAACCTCTCATTCTCCTATGCTTCCCCTACTCTCCATCCCATAATTTCATCTCATTTGCTATCACTTACTATACATTCCCACCCTTCATTGGCTCTACTTCTCCCCTGTTTTTCCAACATTCTCTCCCTTCATTTTTGCTAATTTCTCATTTTCTTTCTAACCTTTAATCCCTCCACTTACACTGCCTTACTTTCCCATTACTTGATCTTTTAGATCTCCCCTCAGTTCTCCTTAATTCTTCTTTCCTCATTTCACCTAATTCTCCTCACCTCATTTCTTCTGCTCTCATCCCCTCATTTTCTCTTACTTCTTTTACTTCTTATGTTATTATTTTCATTCACTTTCTTCTTCCAACTCTTTATTTTCTATCACTTCCTTTACTTCCGTTTCCTTCAGTTCTCCTAATTTCACCTAATTTCGCCCTCATTTACACACACATTCTTTCCCTTATTTCCCCTCACTTACCTTACTTCCTCTTCCATACTTTCCCTTAAACTTCCTACTTTCCATCCTGTAATTCGACCTTACTTTCCCTACTTCTTCTCCCATAATTTCCCATTAATTCTTCTTAATTTGCGTCCTCTCATATGCTAACACTTCTACTCCCGCCTCCCTATTCAGTTTCCTTCAGTTGCCGTCCCTTGTCCAATTTTACCGTCCCTTATTTACCCTACCACACCTACACTCTTATTTGACCCCATTCCCCTCCTGTCATCTCGAATACCTCTCGTCCGCTTACTCTTCATCACTTCCCGTAATTCACATCCCATTCTTTCCCCGCACTTCCCTACTTATATTCCCATAATCTCCTCGCACTTCTCCTACTTGTTCTCATGATATTTTTACTCATTCAAACTCACATTATTGCCTCTCGCTTGCTTTATTACCTCTTCATTTTCCAACTTTTCCAACTTTCATGACTTTACTTTCCCTTATTTCCCATTTTCTTGTTTCCCGTAACTGCCTCCACTTGCACTCCCTATATTTCCTGTCACTTGATCTTTTACACCTCCCTACACGTCCCCTTAATTCTTCTTCCGTCATTTCACCTAATTCTCCTCACCTTATTTGTCCTACTTCTTTTCTCTTGATTTCCTCTTACTTCTTCTACTTCTTTATTCATGATTTTCTCTCATTTTCTCTACTTTTGCTCTTAATATTTTCGCACACTACTCTTTATTTGCCTCTTCTAATTTCCTCTTACTTCCTAGAGTTTTCCAGGCCTTATTTTCTATCACTTCCTCTAATATCTCTCCTTATATTTCCCCTCATTTCTCCTAATTTTCCCCTTATTTTTATTCACATTCTTTCTCACATTTTCCCTCACTTCTGCCACTTCATATCCTATAATATCCTATATATATATATATATAATATCATATCCTATAATTTACCATAACCATCCCTACTTTCTGTCTCTTAATTTCCATGAACTTTTCCTACTTCTTCTCCCATACTTTTTCCTTAATTCTTCTACTTTTTCCACATAATATACCCTTACGTCAACTACTTCGCCCCTTCTCATTTAGCCTTACTTTCCTGACTACCGCTTACTTCCTTCCACTTAACATCCCCTACTTTCCCTTCCATCATATTTTAGCACTCCCATTCTCCCTCCCCCTATTTTTCCTACTTTTCCTTCCTTTATTTTCCCTTATTTCCTGTAATTCCTCTCCACAAATTCCCACTTCTTCCCCTGATCTTATTTCACCTAATGTCCCTCATCATTTCCCCTATTTCTCATTCCCTTATTAGTCCACACTTTCCGTACTTTTCATTCCACAATATCCCCATACGTCTCCTAATGATTTCCTTTCACTTTCCCTACTTCGTCTCCTATTATTTTCCCTCATTTATTCTCACTTGCGCTACTACCTATTCCCCTCTTTTTCTTTTTCCTACTTTACATCCCATAATTTCCCCTCAGTTTCCATACTTCTTCTACCATCATTTCCTCTTCTTCTATTTTTTCGCATGACTTCGCCTCACTCTAATTAATTTCCACTTTCTCATTTGCCCTTAATTTCTTTTCTACCGCTTTCTTTCCCTTCAGATCTCCTACTTTCCTTCCCCTCCTGTCTTATCACTGCTACTTCCCCTACCCCCATTTTTTCTACTTTCCCTTCCTTTATTTTCCATTAATTTCTGTCATTCTCCTCCATAAATTTTCAATTACTACCCTTGCTTCTTCACTCATTATTTTCCTCTACCTTACCTATTTCTCCACCCATTATTTTCCTTTACTTTCCCTACTACTCCTTCCCTCGTTTATCCTCACACCTCCTACTTTCTCTTCGTTAATTTCCTATCACTTTCTCCACTTACCCTTCTCTAATTTTTGCTACTTGTGCTACATTAATTTTTTTTCATTTTTCCTAATTCCCCTTTGCTCAAATTCTCTCAATCCCCTTTCCTTATTTCCCCTCACTTTCGGTCACAGTCCCTACCACCACTCACTTTACTTTTTTACTTTTGCTACTTTCCCTCCTTGGGGAAAAGTAGGACGGACGGACAGACGAGCATCAGACCAAATTATAAGGATTTCTACCCAGGGCTACGAAGCCTTAAAAACCTTCCTGATGTAATTAAATTCAATATTTATTCCTCTTTTAATTTCATTAGAAAAAATTTGAAAATATGCAACAAACCCATTTCGCTCCATCAATTTTATCAGACAAGCTAGTAAAATTACTTAAAAAAATCATACCTTAATATTCGACAGGTGGCATATCAAGAAGGTCCTACACAACGAATCCACAACTGCATTATTAGAAAAATCCACAACTCTTAATTCATTCCATCTTCTCAAATTGAATATTTCTGACAGTTCAGTAATTTGATTTTGATAACAATACAACTCTTTAAGACTTTCATGGTTTCCCATCGCTAATAGCGACGATACTAAATTATTACTCAAATCGAGATACCTCAAAACCGGCAGAATTTCTCTTTTCAGCCCATCAGTATTTTTAATAAAATTACTGCTCAGATTCAGTTTGACTAAATTTCTCAAAGGCTTTATAGCAACTTGACTCAAAGTATTATTCGAAATACACAACTCTTGCAAAGCCGGCAATTGAACAGTAAAATCCATATCTCTTATCAAATTTCCAGAAAGATTAAGTCTCTTGATTCGCAGTGAATTTTTCTCAGATTTGAAGGTTCTCAAACTTCTATTTATTTTATAAACAGCTGACGAAGCTTTAATTACTTTATCAAATACATTTATACTTTTATTGCAAGATTTAGTAGATCTTAACCCATTTGCAATTTTTTCATCAATTTTAAGTCCATCGAACATTTTCAAACCAGGCAAATAAATTCGAGCCACTGTTTCTCTCACTGCAGACTCAAAAATGTCTCGGAAAGGATTATATTCTGTATTTAACTCCTTTATGTTTAGAGCAAATTTCTCCAAAGTTTGAATGCAGGATACATATTCAGTTATATTATTCCAAGAAATATCAAGTTTCTCCAATTGAAACAGTTTTTCTTCAACATTCAAAAACTTTATCTGATTAAAGCTGATGTTCAATACTCGTAAATATTTCAAAAAATGTGCATCGGGAAGTTTTGTTAAATGGTTACAAGAAAGGTTCAGTTCTCTCAAATTTGGAAATAATGCAAATTTTAACTTATTTCTCGTTAATCCCTGGTGAGATAAATTTAAAGTTGTCAGATTTTGCAGCTCCTCGTTTGTCTTGCGTTGAAAATTAATATCAATATTTAAATCACGATTTGTGATATTTAAGGGAAATCGTATTTCAGTATTACTTTTTGTAGTTTGTTTCTCAAATTGATAGTTGTATTCTATAACGTAAATAGGTTTTACTTTCTCAACTTCCAGGATACAAAATTCTCGACAATTTTTGTTGCTGTTTATATGCACGTTCTTGTACTTTCCACTATTGTCACATCTTAGAAAGAATAGAAAATTATTGATTTGGTGAAATAATTTTTTTTATATCAAATAAATCACATTTAGCATGATCATACCCTTCTAATAGTGAATTAGGACATTCAACAAGGACACAAACTCGAGTATCGAGACTTCTTTCACATTTCTTCAGATATAAGTTTTCTGATGAAAAATCTCTTAAGTTTGCGTCTGCACCTGACAAACAATCAGAAAGCCAAATTTCTTTTTCATCAAGAAAGTGATTTTCACAAACCTCAAATGGCCATTTTTTCATTGTCAGATCTTCACTTGGGGCTACAAGAAACCGGAAAACTGCATCTGATGATGAATCTTCTATTGGACAGTTCAATGACTGTAAAGCTTTGATACCACTATTTTTAATTTTTATCACTCTCAAGAGAGTTACACCTTTTACACCTAAACTGATTATTCTTCATTAATCTCTATATTTCATTTTAATTTCTTCTTTCTTTTCAATAAACTTACTTTTTGATATACTGACATAATGAATCTTCCAACACTGACTGGCAGGTCTGGATGACATTATCTTTACATTCAATGAAATCTACATTACCAGAGTATTGAAATTTTAGTTGCAGTTGGTGCTGGAAGACCTATAAATATCAAATTTAATTATCAACGTTTACAAAATTAAAAAAGTTATTTAAAGTAGGCGCCTAGTGTCTACAAGAAAGGGTTTCGTAGCCTATTAAGGCCTTAATTGAGTCATTCAAACCTTCCCCTCTCATACTTTCCCACTCCTTACTCTCCCTGCTGTCCCATCTTCTTTCCCGCTTTCCCACCCTTTCCTTCTCCAACTTCTTCCTCATAAGCTTCCAGCTCTCCTCTTTTCCAGATTATTACATCCCTTCCCGTACTTCTCTTCCTCGCCCTCACTTACTCATACCTACTCATCCGCATAGCCCTACTACACCACTCTTTATTTCCCTTTCACTTCCCTCCGTCATTTCTAATCATTCACCCTCACTTCTCCTTCCTTGTTTCCCGTACTTCCCCTCACTTACCCGCTCTCATTTCCTATCACTTCCTGTACTTCACATCCGCCTCCCCACGTTTTATTACCCTCAGTTCCCATATTTTGCATACCTCTCCTCTGACCCCCCTATATCTCTATTTATCATCCATTAGGTCCCCTCATTTCTTCTTCTTCCTCTCCCATCATTTCGCCTCACTTCTCTCATCCCATTTCTTCTACTTCTCATCCACTCATTTCTCATTGCCCCTGCATCCCCTCCTATAATTCCCAGTACATGCCTTCTCGTAATTATACCTACTACGCCGTTCTGCATTTCCCCTGATTTTACTACCAAAATTTCCTCTGACTTCTTCTCCAATTCATTTTCCCTCGCTTCTCCCACTTCCCTACCGTCTCTTTCCTTATTTACACTCACTTTCTATCCTCTTACTTATCCTACTACCCCTCCCTGAGCCTTGCCTCATTATGCCTCACTGAAACTTCCGTCATTATCCCTCACTTCACCTCTATCAGTTCCCATCATTTCTTCTACCTACCATCCGTCACTTTAGCCACCCCCTCCCCTTATTCATCTCACTTCTTATCCTTCGTTTCCCTCCTTTTCTTATCCCCCACTAACTCTATTCGCCATCCCTTATTTTCCATTATTTTCTCTACTCCCTCTCCTATAATTTGCTTTCACTTCCTCTATTACATTTCTCCTTCTTCCCCTCCACTCATTTCTCCTACTTCTCTTCTCATTTTCCTTAATTTCCTTCTCATAATTTTTCCTACTTTCCCTTGCTTCATTTCACCTAATTTCACTTTCCAAATTTCCTCTTAATTTCCTCTTATTTTCCTTTACTTCCGTCACTGCCCATACTTTATACCCCATTTTTCCGTACTTGGAACCCTTCGTTACCTTTACTTCTCCTATGATTTCGCCTTACTTCCTAATCCGTCATTTCTCCTGTATCCCCTCCAACCTTTTACCTTATTCCCCCCTAATTGTCCCTACTTCGCTTGCCTTTATTTCCACCTACTTCACTCTCAACATTTTCTCTTACTTCATATCCCTCATTTTCCCTCGATTCTCCTACTTATTCCTACTCGATTCTCCTATCTTCCCACCCCTACATCTTGGCACCCCAATTTGCCCTCACTTCACTGCCCCCCCCCCCCCCGCCCATAAATTTTCCCTCACTTCACTCTTGGGAAAAAGTACGATGGAGGGACGGATATCCGACCGAATCTATAAGAATTTCTGTCCGGGGTTACTAAACCCTAAAACTTGATAACTCACTTCCAACTTTTCAAGATTCATCTTTTCCCAATCTTGAATATCTTCGTATTGAGCCCTCAAGTTTGAAAAGGCTTCTGATATTTCTTTGAAATTCTGGTCCTGAAAATTATTTTTTTTAATCTGGGAAATTTGATGATATTACCAAAATTTGCTATACCGAATAGATTACGGTGATCATGGACACGGGGGCGG
>JAWWLR010000002.1:12215784-12227407 GCA_035041075.1 Acraspis erinacei
ACTTTACCATTTTGAATGTTTCATTTTAAGGTAATGCTTATTTTAAAACCCTTAAAATAAAACCTATGGAAATTAGACGATTCCTATTTTAAAACGTGTCCATTATTAAACGACTGAATAAAGAGGTTTTGAACGTAAAATTTTTTAAGTTTTAATTGGGAAGATTTGGAAAGTTGAAAACTCAGACACTTTAATTTTGGCTGCATTTGTTTGCAGTTTAGTTTTAAATACTTCAAGTAAAGAAATCTTCAGCTTTATCAGTTTCAACTTTTAAATGTCAATGCCTGGGACAATTTTTTGTGAACTGGGAAATCACCGGAAAATGGCCAAGAATTTTTTACGTAGATGAAAGTGGCCAACTGTGATTGTTATAACCGTATTTTGAAATGTGTTCTTTAATTTAATTTAAATTTACAAAACTCAAAAGTTTGAATTGAGATTATTATTTGCCGATTAGTCGTTTATAAAGTCGAACTTGTCAGTGTCAGTATTCGGCTTTAGAATTAATATCCTTACTATAGATTTAAAATATTATGATATATTTTTTACTGTTTAATTTATATTCTCTTATTAAAGATAATTTAGAAATTTCATTTAACTTCATTCCAAACCTAAACCAAGGATATGAATGGTAACACCCAATACTAACAAGTTCGACTTTGTAAGCGACTAATTGGAAAACAGTAATATTATTCGAATTTTCTAATGTTTAATAATTATATTATACTAAGAAAGGAATTTAACAATATTATAATAAATTATGATGATTTTTTTCAAAAATGATCTGATACATTATTTTTAAGTTGGTCATAAATTGTTTGTAGGATGCCAAACAACTGTAATAAAAAACATAATCCCATCTGCAAATAACTTTTAGTTAAAAGAGGTAAAAATTAGTTAATATTGGTCCCACTGTTCTTTTTATAATATTGTACAAAAATATTAAAGGACACAATTGATGAAAATTTGAATTTAGCACTATACAACTTAATGAAAATTTGAGATAAAAATATTTTATGTAACCTGAAATTTCTCATTCCCCAATTATTAATCCAAGTGCCAGAAATTTAGAATACTAATTTTTTCTAAACTGTTATTTGATTAAGAAAATTAAAATCAAGCCAGGGTAATAAGTAATAACACAATAGTGGGCTACCCTTCAGTATTGAACCTCCCCCTTTATAATTATGGCTAGAGAATATTAAATAAGAAAATAAATATTAAGAACCTGTAAAGCATGTAAAAAAATGTTACAAATCTTGAGATGAATAACATCGAAGCAATTCTTATTACTAGTTACAATGTCACCGAATAATAAATTTTAATTATTAAAGTAAAAAGTAAGGACAAGTTTTTTTGTATTGTTGGACTATATATAGGTCACGTAATATTAACCAACAGATTGACACAATTATGTCTGCATTTCTCTATGGATCTGAAATCTGCATTCTATATTCATAGGTTTAAATTTTTAGAATTATAATTATAAATTAAAAACTTAAAATGCCTTTTGTCAGTCGCATATTGGATTTTCGACAATCTAAAGCAGACCGATCGAATCTAAAAACCGATCCGAACGGTTCACGGATCGAATGTCGGTTTTTCGACATTCGATCGACGGGCCGATCGAATCGAATAAACCGATCCGATCGTAGAACGGATCGAATGTCGGCTTTTCGACATTCGAAGTGCGCCAAATGTCGGATCGAAATCGGATCGAATTTTTTGCATGCGTCTAATTTTAACTTTGATTTGATTTAAAATTCGCGCCTAAAAGATTCTCTTAAGGAAGTCAGTATTAATCAAAAGTAAATATAATTATTAACCAAAATAACTAAAATAAATAAAATAAAATGTTTAAGGAATAAAATTAATGTTAAAGAAGCAGTAAGGTGTCGAGCTCTGGTGGGACCGAAGGGAAAATCTAGTTGCTAGGCACGGAAATTATTTTAGTGACGTAATAAATTGGCAAAAGGAAAATTAGGGGAACAAAGGCAATAAGAATTTAAATCTAAACATAAAAGATAAAAAGTTGTTTTATTAGGAAAACTCTTTTTAAAATAAGGGGGGAAGTGTAACAGAATGCAATTTTGACCTTCTGGTGAATTTCTTAGATAAAAAGTTGGTAGGAATAAAGGAAATCTGATTTACCATAAGAATATCTAGAGGGGCGCGGAAATTGAATTGAATCGATCGAATCGAATGTCGATGGAATCGAAAAAACCGATCCGACCGGGGCACGGATCGAATGTCGGTTTTTCGACCATCGATCGGTGGGAATAAACCGATCCGAAAATGAACGCACGTCGGATCGAAAATACCATATTCGATCCGACAAAATGCACACGTCTAGTTAAAATTCTTTGTATTTCCATTACAAAGAGAATGTAAATGATGTACACGCAACTAGCGCATTGCCTATTACCTCTCATATTTCATGGCCTCTCTTGTTTACGTTAGGCGCGACCCTTGATTGAGACAAACAAAGTCTTTCAAACTCGTAACTTATTAAATGCTAATTATTAATTTAAAATGAAAATATATTTACATTTTGGCGCGAGATTTAAATTTAGATTTGAATAAAAGGAATACATTTATTTTTCCAAGACATAATTCTCATTTATAAAATCATAGTTATACTTCTAGTCATTTCATCCTGTATTTATTTTAATGTTAACGTTTAAATTTGATAAAAGAGAAAGGTAGAAATTTTTATTTAAATATATTAATAAAATTATTCGTTATTTATTTTCAATTTAAAATTTTATTAACATTGCTATTTTAGTAGTTTCGTTTTGTTTTAAATCGTGATTAAAGTTTAAATGGCCTGAAGAGTGGCACCATCCTACAAATGCATAATATTGTATTAGCATAATATTTTAATAAATAATATTTCAATTCGTAATATTTAATAATGTAATTAATTTTCATAACTGCATAATATCTCATTTAATATTTTCGAAAGTGATATTCACTAGATTCATGTCGCATGTCATTTACTATATTTACAATTAAAAATTGTAAATTTATATCTATGATTAATAAATATTGCCTCATACAAATATTTCATTATTTATTTTGACAACTCCCGATTTTTCTTTTTAAAAAGAGAATTTTAGATTTTAAGTTTCCATTGGAATTTCGGCCAATTTCAATCTATTAAAATGTACAACTTTAGCTTTATTGGGTCCTATTCTGATTAATGCATCGCAATTCCCAATTATTCGCTCAATCTGGAATGGATCAGAATATTGTTTATCAAACTTGTTTTGAATCCCCACAGCAGTTGAAGTTATCTCTTAAATTGAATCCTTTCTTGCACCTAGCGCCGAAAATATTTTTCTGAATACCACAAAGCAACCAAGTAATAGAAAATTTTAATTCCTTTTAATTGAGCAAATTTCGCTACTTTTATTTATTGTTTTTCAAATAATAATGAGTTAAAAAGCTTGATAGAACACAGCATCGATCATTTTACGATGTCAGGATTAATTCCCATACAGAAAGTTCTGGTGAAACATAACTTTTTGAATTTTTTATCATGATTTTATATTTTTTTAATTGATAATATTTGAATACAGCGAATACTTTAGGGTAAAGAGATGCATTCTCATATACAATCCTACTAGATTTGGCAAATTTCATGCTTTTGGAGCGCGTTCTATTGCTTAAAACGTAAATTCCGTTTTTAATTTATTGGAGGTTACGTCTGGCAGCTCCGATCGGCTTTAAAAGGGATTAGGATCTTATTATTTTCGCCGCCTAATGAGGATCAAAAAACGAAGGACAAATACGGCATTGTTAGGGATTCAAAATTTGTAATACCTTTTAATGCAAGGCTTCTTACCGGGCGCTGCCGGGAAACTAACTGGCGGCTGTCTAACTTCCTCGCAGTTCCTCTCACTCCAGCAAACTTAGTTACAATCCTCTGACACTAGAGATGCTCCGACTATCCCTTGAGGATGAGCAGAGATACCACTCTGCAAGTCATTCGTTTCGTTACTCTGAGCACGCGTAGATCACTGACTGAAAAGCTCAAAGGAGAAATTGTATTGAAAAGAATGATAGCCGAGGACAATGAGCATTCAGAAAAACTGATATATTTAGCAATGAGAGTATCCATCAGAGGAGGCCGTCATCTACCAGGTAGGCCCCAATTAATATTTCTATGCCATTCTTTAAAATACTTTGTGCATTTATTCATACTATATACAAGGAGCAGTTTGTACTCTAGATTTGAGATGTTGCTTATTCGGAAGCGTAAAAGCATCTGTCTGTTGTTTTCTAACGGTAGGCAGTCGGGGGAGAATATACGTACTGAGGGTGTGTCGAAAATTACAACAGTCGCTTATGATTGGTTGAAACGGAGAGAAGGTGCCTGCTCTACTCGGGCTCGTTGAAGGCTCAAACTTTAGAAAACCATTAGTGAAGATTTAGAGACCTAATCCTTAGTGATGGCACGAGCATTGCGTATAAGTCATTAAATGAGAGATAAAATTAACTGCTCCGACGAAACATGCCGGCCCCCTTTGAAAGCTATGCCTTCAAAATGACACAATAAGAAAAAAGAGTAGTTCATACATTTCTACGCATATGTGACTACCATGTTAGCAAATAAAAAGTTGATAAGAAATACCGGGTTTCTCTGAAAGATGAATTACAAGTCAAATAATGATGTGTGTAAAATTTGCAATTAGTTCTAAAATCTGTGGAATGGAACAAGATACATGCTTCAATCCTAAAACATGATTACAAGGACAAAGAAAGAGTGATTTTTGAATGAAAGAGCGGTCTGAAACAACTTACTCCTTGCCGATTGGAAGCGGGTACACATTTTTAGGGCCCGCTTATAGACACCTGATGCACTTCGAACTCTGACTGCTCGAATTACTCCATATTGACCTGGATGAACTTCGGTGATTCGTCCAATTTCCGAGCTCATCGGTGGCAGATTATCTTCCTTGATGACAATAAGAGTTCCAATCTCGATATCCTCTTGCTTGGTAGCTGTTTTCTACTTGCTGCGTGAAATTAATTCGCCTAAATAACTCTCGATGCCACCGGTCCCAAAAATGATGGCGCATTTGCTGAGCATGTTCCCAGCAGTTCGAGCGATTAGCTGGAATGTTGCGATTGTCTCGTTACGGAAAGCTCGTCAGAGAGATCCTAATCAGGAAATGACCTGGCGTTAAAGGGAGAAGGTCGTTGGGATCGGAGGACAATGGAGTTAAAGGACGCGAATTCAGGATTGCCTCAATCTCAATTACGTAAGTTTCAAGCTGTTCATAGGTTAAAGGGTATTTCCTGCAATTCGCGTAAAGGGTTTTTTAAACAGACTTAACCGCGGCCTCCTAGAGACCCCCGAAGTAAGGAGCTCGAGGAGAAATGAAACGCCAGTTAACCTCCTTCCTTGAAAGTATCATTGTCGGATGAAATGGAGTTAGGTATTCCTCTTCGCGCAAGAAATCTCTTTAGAGAAGCCAGAAAGGCCTCGGTTGACAAATCGCAGGCTAGTTCTAAATGAACGGCCTTGGTAGCAAGACGAACAAAGATTGAAACATAGGTTTTTATTTTTATGCGATTCCGATGACGTCATTCCTTAATGAAGAATGTACCACAATAATCCACCCCCACGTCGGTAAAAGGTCGAGAGAGTGACACATGATTTTTTGGCAAGTTACCCATGAGATATTTTACTTCGCTCGGTTTTGGTCCAAAGCATCTTATGTATTGTCGAACCACGTGTCTCGCGGTATTACGGCCGTCTATTGTCCAGAAGGTTTCGCGAACACCATAAAGAGTGGCGTTAACTCCGGCATGCATACGATCAATGTGTTCATCGCGAATGATATTTTTTGAAACGTGATGATTTTTTGGAAGTACTATGGGATGTTTATGAGAATCTGGCACATTAGCATTTGCCAGCCTACCACCTATCTTGATAATTCCTTGGTCGATAAAAGAATTTAGCTTTAAAAGGCTGCTTTTAGAATCTACTATTTTATTCTTTGAAAGTAAATGGAATTCATTCGGCAAAGCTTCCGATTGCCTGATTTTATTCTTTAGGTGAAACGCGTTATTCACTTCATTCGTGGACAGGTCGCCCGTTTGTCTGGCTGTGGCATCTTTGCTTTACAATTGTTTATAAAGCGTAAACAATACGCTACCATAGTTTTTAGCCGCTTGAAGTTGCTGAAGCGTTTAAGCAATTTCTGTTCCGGTCTCTTTTCCTGATTGAGGTTGCACGAAAGCGTTGAGGAATTAATACGCGTTTCTGGGACCTCGTGTTTTTGAAAAGATAACGGCGGCCAGGTGTCTCTGTCTTGACTGAGCCATCGAGGCCCCTGAGTCCAAAAGGTGTTTCGAAGGAATTCTTCAGGGAGTTTACCGTGTGAAAGTAGGTCAGCAAGGTTATCCTGCTATGGAACATGAAACCAGTCTTGAGCTTGAGTTGCTGATTGTATTTCAGCAACTCTATTAGCAACGAAGGTTTTTAAGGTGTGAGACGGACAGCTGATCCAATTTAAGACAATAGTTGAATCCGATCAGAAATAAACCTTGGCAACCTTGAATGAAAAAGCCTTGACAATGACGCTATATAGCTTTGATAAAAGATTCGCTGCGCAAAGCTCTAATCGAGGTATAGTAGTTGTTTTCAAAGGTGCGACTCGTGACTTCGAACAGATGAGGCTACTTTGATGATTGCCTTGCTGATCAGTTGATCGAAAGTAGAAACAGGCTCCATAGGCCTTCTCGCTCGCGTCGCAGAATCCATGCAGCTGAATTTCGATAGCATTTGGGATTAGCACGCAGCGACTGAATTCAATATTATTGAAAAGCTGCAACTAATAGGTTCACTAGAATCAGCCACATTGACAGTATACGTAATTGAATGAGCTGCAGCATCCCAGTGAAATCCTAATGTTTTTATAGTTTCCGATGGATCCAAAGACATGAAAGCCTTGGAGTTGTCATCCGAAAACAATTTCCTTACTTGATGGTCATTAGATGCCCATTTTCGAATATTGAAACCCCCCTCTTTAAAATATCAATTATAAAAAAAATATAAATATCAAAAATAAAAAAAATAAAATATCGAATAAAAAAAATATAAATATCAAAAATAAAAAAAATAAAATATCAAATAAAAAAAATATATAAAATATCAAAAAAATATAAAAATATTAAAAAAAATAAAATATAAAAAAAAATACAAATATCAAAAATCAAATAAAAAATATCAATTCATTCCGAATTTGAACTGCCTCTTGATAGGTTGACAAACCTGTTAAAAGACCATCAACGTAGAAATCTCTCTGTAAAACGGCGGAAGCGATAGAAAAAGACTCACGTTCATCTTCCGCTAGTTGTTGAAGGGTGCGGATCGCGAGAAAAGGAGCGCATGCAGTACCGAATTTTACTTTATTTAAGCAATACGTTTCAATTGGCTCGTCACGAGATTAACGCCAGTGGATTTTTTGATAACGCGTACAAAAAAATGTAACACCTGCCTGTACATCTGTTCAATGTCGGCAGTGAGTGCGTATTGAAAAGTTCTGAATCGCGTTATAATCGAGAAAAGATTCTCTTGGATAGTCGGACCGACCATCAGTGAATCGTTTAACGAGATTTCAGTTTTCGTTTTTGCGGAGCCGTCGAAAATGACTCTTGTTTTTGTAGTAAGACTGCATGTCTTGACGACCGCGTGCTGCGGAAGATAATAACCCTGATTTTACACTTCATTCTTTGAAATTGACGCTGTAGAGCTGTGTTTCGTTAGTTTCCACGGGAGTCCCGTTTGTCATTGAAAGGAAGCTTCACGCAATGTCTACCTGAAGCTTCTGTTTGAATGGTACTTTTATAATATTCTTCAGAGGCCAAATCTTCTTTTGACCTAATGTTCGAAATAGAATCGATTCCTAGTTCCCAAAGAATAGGTCATTCTTGAAATTTTATTAAATTGCAAGTATTTTTAAATGGCTTGGAAAAATGATTGCTTGAAACACGACCAGCTAGAATCTAGCCTAAACGAGTTTCCTGAAATACAGCTGATTAACCCTTGATGCGAATTTGGCCTGAGCATAAAAGCTGGTAAAAGAATTCGGCGCCTATTAATAGGTCGATTTCAGCAGGCTTATCAAAGTCAGGGTCAGCTAAAATAATGTTTTCAGGTAGTGGAAATAATTTTTTGTCCAAGGGCACACTTGGCATTGGTTCAGAATTCTCCTTGAACACAAAGCAGGAGAGATCAATCTCGATATCGCTTCGACGAGATGTTATTTTTGCTGAAGTCGCGTATTTTACATTCGAATGCTGAAATTGTACGTCCTTCAGCCTAATGTCGACTCGTTTCTTTTCAATTCCTAGTGAACTCGCTAACTTCTCAGTTATTGCGTTACACTGAGAGCATGAGTCTAGGAGAGCAGGACAAGATTGTTAATGTCCTTTGGCATTGCGTATATCGACAATCGCTGTTCCTAAAAAAACCTGCGAAGGCGAATGAATTGGGAGACTGGCCAACGTCGTGGCAGTATACGACGCGGGCAAATCTTTTGGAGACATGTTTTGAAAGTCGAGACATGAGAGGAGCGTATGTTATTTTGAGCGAATGGGACACGTAATATGTTTAGATTTTAAACTTGAAGTTACCGGTGTTTTATTACATGATTGAGTCTGTTTTGAATGGGTTTTCTCTGATTGCTTTTTGTGAAACTGATTCGGTTTTTGAAGTGAAATTTGCTTTTGAAATGAATGGGAACTTTCAATAATAGCACGCTGTTCAAGGAATGAGATCAGATTTTCAAAGGATGGGACGTCTGTTCTCTTCAAAAATTCTTTCCATTTATCTCGTGTGTAATTGTTCAATTTTCCCTTTACAATAAAAATGAGTAATGTGCCCCACTGATCGACCGGTTGGGATAGTGCTTTAGGAGCCCGACAATGTTTTTGTACAGCATCTTCCAAATTGCAAATTGACAATTCCTTTCAAATACATGGAGTTTCGAAAAGAGATCTAACATGAGTTTCAACGACAAATTTTCGATTGTCGTAGCGATTTTTCAGAAGCTCCCAAGCGGCAGGGTAATTTTCGTTCGTTATTTCGAGCAACGCAATGACTTCCACCGCTTCATCCTTAACACAGGCCTTAAGATAATAAAATTGATGTAATATTGGAATTTCATCTTTATCGTGACACATCGATTTGAACGCGTCGCGAAAGTTGAGCCAAGTATAATAAGAACCATGAAAAGTCGGCTTTGAAGTTTGGGAAATTCAAAACGTGACGAGGATCGGAATAAATTTTCGCGAGACAAGGCAGTTATGGTTGTACCTGAATTACAACCCGAAGGGGTGGAAGATGTGGATTCTATTGAAATCTTTTTAAAATATTTTTCAGCTTTTCCGCTGATGCTATAAAAACGTGTTTCAAACGAAGACCTTTCTGACTCGTTCATTGCTTCCTCTTCTTCCGTTTGAGGTAAATCTTCAATCTTATCCTGAACGTCGTTTAATTCATTCCAGTAAGTGAGATGTTTGTTTAGTTTACTTTCTAAATCGGTATCTTCGGTAATTGATTTGAAAACATTTTTAAGGAGGTTAATTGGCACTTTATTGAACCGCCAAGCAGATTTAATTTTGTGAGCGAATCAGCCATGATTACGAGAAACACACCCTCAATATAAATATCAAATCTTTTTCGTCAAGATTAAGGCATTATCGGGAGAGGAGCGTAAAAGTTGAAAATGATATTGGGAACTCTCTTAACTTACTTAGAACGATGAGTTGACTCACTATGACTCTCGACGAAGGTTGTTGCGGTTGTCATTTGAAGGAGACAAAACATGCTGAATAGACAAAGCATAAACTTAGTTTCTGGTTAAAAGAGAGACACGCACCGTTCAAGCTTGTTGGTTGCTGACCTCGGGCACGATCATGAACAATATCTGTGAATCTTTTACCGTAAATTCAGTGCGTTCATTGTCCTTATTTAAATGAACCTATAGTTCCAAATTGAATTTTTGGGGTATTCCATATGGCCGCAAGTGAACCAGAACTATCTTACTAATTTTGGGATGCGGGTCCCCCCACGTAAAATGTCAGTCTATGAGAAAACTCACATTAAAATTTATCTCTCAATATTTAATAAGGTTTGTCACTCACTATATTACATCTAACCACTCTTTCGTGCGTCACTCCTTACCTACACTACTCTATCGGAACGGTCGGAGCAGCGATAACATGTCTCAATTTTGCTGTAAATTTTGATAGTTTTTCCAGGCGCTCCGAGACGGCCTATTGTTTTTATTTAAACTTTATATGTAGTAATGCTGGGTGAAAAGGACACCTTTATTTTTTTCGATTTCTGTAAAATAATGTTGACAAATTTCATCGAGCGTTATTCGAGCAGAGCCGAAGAAGTCAAAGAAATGAAGGGGGTATTAAAAAAGGATGCGTCTTTGGATACTGAGTTAGTTGCCACGTCTGCTGCTTCGCTTCCTGGTATACCCTTATGTTTAGGGATCCATACTATGGAGACTACGAAATTTATTTGATATAGAACCGCTAAATAATTTTGAATAATAAAGATCAAGGGAGAATTTATGGTAGCAGGATATTTATTGGTCATACTTTGAAGAACACTTAGTGAGTCCGTGAAAATTATTAATTTATAAAACCGGTTTTAGATCATATAATCTACTACTGTATAGAGTATGATTATGGTTTCAATCGAGAAAATAGAGGCAAAATTTGACAGTTTCCACATTCGAGTTAGTTGAGTATCTGGGCATACCAGAGCATAACCAACTATTGTTTCAGGTATTGATTTTGAACAGTCTATATGAATGTGGATGTAGTCCCGGTACTAATTTTCTATCAGATCTCGAAAATACTGTGTAGGGGAGAGGCTTTTTTGGAATAATCTGCCTATTGCTGTGTTAAGGTTAGGGGAAAGTAGAAGGTCGGCCTTCGTATGGAAATTCCTACTGAGGGTACATTTCTGATCTACTTATCCGGCGTTTAAAGTCTTTAATATTATCAAATACGTTTAGAATGACAAACCGCTTTTTAATACCACTTTTAGTGATTCTGGCGTATTCAGGTAGGACTAGCAACATATCTGAAAGTGGGTGATTAAGGTCTGAGAAGGTTCAATGACGAATTTTTTCAGTTTTTTAAACTATTTATGAGATACGCATTTAAAAACTTGGGATTAGGTGCTACCAGGTGCCTCTCAGAACCTTTAAGATGTTCCATATTTTCCTAATTTTATCGCATAAGTATAAAAAGTGAATTTGGAAAAAGAATTTGAGATAGGTAAATTTCATTGTAAATTTTATGAACAGTTGTCTGGACTTATTCAAGAAGTTGTAATATGATATTGTAGTTAGTTTTGTCTAAACCTAAAGATTTAATTTTTAACGCAGTCAGAGCGATAGAAAACTCGGAAATCGTGAGAGGTCAAAGAATTCATTCAGAAGTCTAAGAATTCATTCAAAAGTCTAAGAATTCATTGCTCTGAAAGCTCTGGAAGCCTCTACACTGTAAAAAAAATCAACGAAATTTTACATCGTCATGCGTGGGAAATAAAAGGACCCTGCACAAACGTGGTAACTTTCCGCGA
>JAWWLR010000002.1:12228766-12239572 GCA_035041075.1 Acraspis erinacei
GTTTAAGATAAACCATCCCAACTCCTCCAAGCTCTTTAACAACTTCTTTCCCTCCCCATTCAGTACCTTATCTTTTGATTTTCTTCCTCTCTCTTCTCCCCAATCAGTTTCTAATTTGAAAAATTCATTCTAAGAGAACATTTAAAAATTTTGAAAATTTTCAAAAAAGAATCTGGAATAATTTAAAGAAATTTCTTCAAATTTTCAGGAATTAAAAAATTGCAATCATTAAAAAATATATTTGAAACTTAAAAACAAATTTTAAAAATAGTTTTAAATTGGAAAAGATTGAATTATTTTAAATGCATATTTTTCAAAGACTTTTTAAATTAAATTTTTAAAGCAAATAATGATTCTTTAATTAGAAAAATTAATTTTAAGAGGATATTTAAAAAGATTTCCAAAAATTTGATTTTTTCTAAAATTGTCAAAAAAGAATCTGAAAGATTCTACGCCAATTTAATTAATTTTCAATAGAATTTTGGAGATTTCAAACAAAAAATTGTTAAGCTTTGTAAGAATTTTGAAAGGTTACAAGATAACAAATTTTTCATAAAATTCCTGGGAAAATTATAAACAATTTTGGATATGAAAAATTAATTTTAGGAGAATATTTAAAAAGAATTAAAAAAATTTCGAAAGAGTTTCATAATCGCCGAAAATGAATCTAGAATAATAATCTATAATAATAATAATAATCTATATTTTTGAAAGAAATTATAAAAAAGTAAGATTTTAAAGAAAATGTTTAAAAGTGATTTAAAATATTTCAAAAGATTTAAACAAATTTTAAGCAGAATGAATATTTTTGAAGTTCGCGAAATAAAATTGTTAAGCTTTTTAAGTATTTTGAAAGGTTTCAACCAAAAATGTTTGTAAGATTCCTGGGAAAACTTTAAATGATTTTTTTTATATGGAAAAATTAATTTTGTGCGAATAATTTAAAATATTTAAATGAATTATTTTTCATTTCAAATTTTGTCGTTAAGACAATATTTAAAAATATTTAAAAAGATTCCAAAATATTCGCAATATTTTAAAAACAAATATATGAATTATTCTAAGGCAATTTTGTTATTTTTGCAGAACTTAGAAAAAGTTAAAGACAAAATTCCAATAATTTTGGCAGATATTATTTATAAGTACTTAAAAAATGCAGAAAACATTTTTTATTTAAAAATATTTCAAAGAGCATCAAACATAAAGTAGATTTTTGAAGTTTTCGAAATAAAATATTAAAGTTTTTAAACAGAACGTGGAAGATTTTAACGCAATTTTTTAAGTTTTTTTAAATTAATTTGTTTATCAGAATAATTATAATACATTCATAAGGCTTAAGATTCCTGGAAAAAATTGGATTACTTTTTATTTTGAATAAATAATTTTTAAAGAAGTTTAAAAAATATATCATTATATTTCAAAAGATTTCTAAAAAGTCAATGTAAAAAATTGGAAGATTTGAGGTCAAATTTTTCATGTTTGAAAGATTAAAAAAATTGTTAGGAATAATTGTTTGGATGAAATTTGTTTTCTTTCTCGACAGCCAAATTTTTTTGAGTGGTAATTAAACTATTTTCTGTTGAATATTTATGTATCGAAAAATCGCCTCTTTTGGGAAAAAAATCATACTTTGTTGTTAAAAATGCAACTGGTAAAAATGATTTTTTTTGGAATTTTTCAGGAATTTTAAGAAAATATTCACTCCAAATTTTTATTTTTTGTTAAAAAAGATTGTTTCCCTAATTATGTAATATGTCCAGCAAAATCTTTATTTCAGAAAAACTATATTTGTAAACTGACTTTTTACGTACAAAAAATTATTAAATGTTAATAATTATTTTTATGAACAGTCACGTATATATGCTGATTATAAAATTAAAAAATTGGGATAAATATTTATGACGGGGAAAAAATTAAAACAAATTCGTACAAAATAAAATGCGCTTTTATTACAACAATAAGATAGTATAAAAACAAATAGTACACTCTGATAAGATATATCTTATTTTTATTTTTTAACGATAAAGTGAACATAATATAAAGTATAATTAAATAAAACATTTTTAACTATATATATATTTTTAGTAACTTCGACAAATATATATATATATATATTTTTTTTTATATTTATATATTTAATTTATTATGTTTGCCGGTCAGTTATTTAATTTTGGATTCATAACTTTATAAATTCGTAGTTAACATTTTTTTCATAAATAAATTGAAAAAAAAAAATATTATATCTTTAGAATTTCAGGGTGGCCGTTTTAATCAATAAACAAAATTCCTTTTAAAATTGATTAATATATTTATTATATATAATATAATAAAATAATTAAAATTATTTAATTTAACGAATAAATTTATAATTAAATGCTATTATTTTCAATTATCTGATTAGAATGAATAAATATGACAATTTTCAAAATTATATAATTTTTAATAGTTTTAAATTAATTATTGTTTAATTATTTTAATAAAATAAAATTGTTAATATTTTTGGTTGAAAATTCGTTTTCTCTTTGAAAATTAATTATTTTCTACTGAAAATTTAACCATTCCATTTTTGTTAAAAATTCATTTTGTTAATAATTTAATTAATTCCTTAAAAATTCTTATTTTATCGTTGAAATAAATTTCAAAATTTTAAATTTGATTCGGAAAGTTTATTGTTTTATTATATTTATAAATGAGTCTGTATTAATATTGAAAAATTCATTCGGGACAAATCAGGCAAAAGTCAAGGAGTTTTGAAAATATTTTTTTTCGGCCACCGTCTGTACTTAATAGAATTTTGATATTAAATACTATTTTAAAGAATATAAAAAAAGTGAAAATAGAAATCCAACATCCGTCCCCAAATTTGTTCGAATCCATAAAAATACATTAAACAAATTTTTTTCTGAATTTAATTCAGACTCGTCAATATTAGTTTTTTTGTTTCTTGAAAAATCACTTTTTCAACTGACAATTTAACTAATCCAGTATAATATTCCATCAGTTTAGTTGAAAATTCATCTTCTTTTGTTGAAAATAATTTTTTTAATTGAAAAATTCACTGTTTTTTTAATTTTATTTGAATATTTAAGAAAAAACTTCAATTTTCTAGCATTATTTTTAGAGAAAATTATTATAAATAATTATACATTGTTTAAACAATTTATTCTGTTAGATTGAATTGATTATTGCATCAGTCTAACTAAAAAGTAAAAAAATAAGTTAAAAAATTCAGAAAAAACCGCAACTTTTTTACTTTGTTCTCAGAAAATATTGCCAATAAATTGTTTAAACAATTATTTTTATTAACTTGAATTAAATATCAGATCATTCTTAGTCAGAAGTGGACAAAAAGTTGAATATTTCAGAAAAAACAGCAACTTTATAGCATTATTTAAAAAATATTATTATAAATAATTATAATTTGTTTAAACAATTAAGTTTATTAAATTCTATTAATTATTATTTCACTCAAAGTGAAAAGTAGACAGATTTATTCTTTTCAGAAAAAATGCAATCATTTTAACATTTTTTCGAATAGAATATTATTAAAAATAATAATGAATAGTTTAAACAAATATTTTTGTTAAGTTGAATTAATTATCGCATCACTATAAGTCAGAAGTGGACAAAAAGTTTAATATTTCAGAAAAAATGGCAACTTTATAGCACTATTATAAAAAAATATTCTAAATAATTATAAATTTGTTTACACAATTTCTTCCGTTAGAATTAATTAATGATTGCATGAATCTAACTGAAATTTCAAAATAAGTTGAAAAATTCAGAAAAAACCGCGACTTTCTTATTTTATTATAAGAGGAAATTTTGTAAAGACAATTATTAATTGTTTAAACAATTAATTTTGTTAAATTATTTAATTATTACACCACTCTAAATCAAAAATGGATAAAGAGTTCAACATTCCAGAAAAACTGCAACTTTCTATCATTATTCTAAAAAAAATTATTATAATTAATTATAAATTGTTTAAACAATCTATGTTATTAGATTTAATTAATTGTTGCATCAATCTAATTGAAAAGTTCAAAATAAGTTGAAAAATTAAAAAAAAAACCGCGACTTTCTTACTTTATTCTAAGGAAAAATGACGAAAGACAATAATACATTTTTAGTCAATATATATAAATATCTAATTATTATCAGAAAGTAGCATTCTCTGTATTAGAACTAATTTCTAATAAAGAAAAAAAAACGACAAAAAATCATAATTAGCGCCAAAAACTCGCAAAACTCAATTTTTCACTTATGGGTTTTTCTTGGGACCCTATAAAACAACTTACATTAATATTGACGGTTCTGAATAAAATTTACAAATACTTTTTTTATGGGAAATACCTGCTAAACTTCATGGGCTTTAATTAAGCAAATTTTACAATAAAGACGGTACTGAGAAAAGGCCCTGGAATCACATAACACTAAAGAAAAATCTGCATTATATGTACAATAATTATAATACACACATCATGCTCGTATCAATAAATATAAAATGTACATCACTTAACATCCCTGCCAAGAGAAACTATTTCTGACTCGATTTTTTTTCCTGAAATGGTATTTCTACTTTTACACAGGCCCCTGCCATTTTGCTGCCATAATGCCCGGCCCAAAATTGTCTATCTTTTCCTTGATGCCAAAAGGTAACTTTCCTTACACCTTTTCCGTAGTTTTCGAATTTATGGGTTACCTGAAAACAAATTTTGCATAAGGTTTTAATCTTTTAGGGCCGTGCGGTCTGAGAGACCGCACTTCTGCTTCTGATATGTGGGCCCCTCCGCCGGGATCTTCCTCGAGGTAGTAGCTTTATTTTTAGTTGTGCTCATGCGGCTTGTAAGACCGCACGTCCACAGTATAGTTAAAATTTTATATTCTTGTTTCATCTTATTTTGCAAGGTATTTTAAAAGCGAGATGTCACACACATACATTCAAATTATCCCTAATTTAGGCAAGAGGTTACAAATTAGTATGAAAATGTGGCCATGCGGTCTCTTAGACCGCACCATATTTTGATATGTGCCCTCCGGACCTTCCTCGAGGCTTTTCTTATTAATATCTTTACTGGTGCTCATGCAGTCCGTTAGACCGCACGTCAACAGTAATGTCACAAATTTATATTTAGGTTTCAATTATTTGGCAAGGTATTTGAAAAGCATATCACACACCTACGTCCCGATTTTCCCGTATTTGAAAAAGAAGTGAAAAGTTAGTATTAAATGGCCGTGCGGTCCCTTAGACGGCACCATTATTCTGATATGTGGCTACCTCCTCCGGATCTTCTTCGATGAAGCCGTTTTAGTAGCTTAAGTTTGAGCTGTGCTCATGCGGTACTTTAGACCGCACGCCCACAGTAGTGTCATAAATTTATATTTTTGTTTCAATTCTTTTGCAAGGTATTTGAAACGCATTTCACACATAAACGTCCCGATTATCCCGTATTTGAGCAAAAAGTGACAAATTATTATGAAAGTATGGCCGTGCGGTCTCTTAAACTGCATCATGCTTCTAATCTGTGCCCTCAGGACCCACCTCGAGACTGTTCTTATTCGTATCTTTAGTTGTGTTCATGCGGTGCGTTAGACCGCATGTCCACAGTAGTTTCACAAATTTATATTTCTATTTATATTTCTGTTTCAATTCTTTTGCAGTCTTTGAAGCGCATTTCACACACAAAAGCCCCGATTATTCCGTTTTTGAAAAATTAGTATGAAACTATGGCCGTGCGGTCACTTAGACCGCACCCTGATTCTGATATGTGGCTCCCTCCTCCGGATCTTCCTCGATGATGCCGTTTTAGTAGCTTAAGTTTGAGCTGTACTCATGCGATACTTTAGACCGCACGTCCACAGTAGCGTTACAATTTTATATTTCTATTTCAATTTTTTTCAAGGCATTTCAAACAAAAGATGTTACAAACAAACTTCGATTTCATCCCGCATTTCAGCAAAAAGTGACAAATTTGTGTAGGCGTACGGCCGTGCGGTCTCTAAGATTGCACCATGCTTTCTGATATATGGGTCCCTTCCCCCGGAAATGTCTTAAAGCTGCCGTTTTTAGTAACTTTAGTCTTAGATGTGTTCATGCGGTCTGTTAGACCGCACGTCCACAGTTGTGACACAAATTTATATTTCTGTTTTAACTGCTTTGCAAGGTATTTTAAACAAGAAGTAAGTAATAATAGTTTAATGAAAGTAGAAGAATTGTGCTCACCTGACGCCACTCGTCCAGGTGAATATCCTCTTTGAATTCAAATGAATCCAAAACTTTATCGTGTTCTCCCAGTAATGTGACCGACAATTCGTAGGAAGATCGACAATCCCATCGAGCGCTGTACCATTCACTAACCTGTTTGAAATAAATATTTCTAATTTATATGATTCTAGGTGTCTGCTCAAATCCTGGAAAATAATTCCCTGACAATTGAGAATTAATCTTTTTTGGTAGATAATGTAAATATTTTGTTAAAATATATATATATATATTTTTTTTAAAGTTTTTTTTAACTGAAATATTTAATTATTCTATTTTTGGTTCGACTTTAATGTTATTAGTTAAACTTTCAAGTATTTCGTTTAAAGTGAAACTATTAAGTTAAAAATGACTTACTTTGTTTGTTAACAACAATTTTTTTACTGAAAAATTTAACTATTCTTTTTTTTGGTTGAAAATAATATTTTTAAGTAGAAAATTCAAGTATTTTGTTGAAATCTTTCGTTAAAAATTCTATTTTTTTTAGTTGAAAATTAATTTTTTATTTGAAAATTTAAGTATTTGGTTGGAAGTTCAAAATTTAACAGTTTGATTAGCATTTTTTTGTGTTGATTCAAAAATCTATCGTAGTAAAAAATCCTTAATTTCTGTTGAATTTAACAGTTTTTCATTAAAAATACAAATTTTTTTGTTTAAAATATCAACTATTGCATTTTTTTTAATATTCTTTTTTGGTTGGAGATTCTTCATTACAATTGAAAATTTATCTCTTAAAATAGAAAATGTAACTATTTTGTTAAAAATTCTCCTTTTTTAAATCATTTTTTAACTGAAAAAATTTAATATTTTATTTGAGTATAAAAAATATTTTTTTAGTTGATAATTCAAGTATTTGGTTAAAAAATGGTTCTTTTTGGTAGAGAATTCATATTTTCTTGGTTGAGGATACATTATTTTATTTGAAAAAACCAAAAAAACAAATTTTAAAAAAGTTCAAATTTCAACTAATGAAGATTTCAGTTGAAGTTTCGACATAAAGATAATTTTCTACCAAAACAGTTGAAATTTCCAACTCAAAAAGACCAATTTTTAACAAAGCTGTTAAATTTCCCAAGAATAACTTTTTTTTAATCTTAAACAAAATAATTAAATTAACTTCAACTTCAGTGAGTCGAAAATTCGCTGACTTTTGCTTGAACTATCCTTACCTTAAGGTGGTCGTCTGGTATAGAGGGTAAAAAAATACATTTTTTTGGTTTAGTTCCGCTTTAAAACCCGAGCTTCTTTTATGCTATAAAACCTTGAAAGTGTCTGAAAGATTCTAAAAGATTCATTGTTTGACTCGTCTTCCAAATCGTCCAACAAAATCACTCTCATTTCCAGCCTTCTACACCAGAGGGCACCCTTAAAGAGATAAATTAGGAAGAGCAAACTCACCACTATGGGCGGTTGAAGATTATCCAAAATTTGTGAAGTCAGTCCTTCAGCAAGAAGATCCACAGTTTGCATTTTACTACAATTAGCAAATGAGGTTACGAAACAAGTTTGTCTTTCGGCAAACAATGGCTCTGTTTCCGGCAAAGGTGGAACACCCAAGGGCGGTTCTTCAACTGCCCACTTGTCACCATCATTTCTTAAAATCTTCCAATGTTTCTTAAGACCCTCACCTCCGGAATGATTTTTAATCAAATTTCTGCCAAAAGGACTGTTGTCTTTGCAGATAATGTAATGTAAACTCCAGTGAATTTTCTCATCCGCTGGCAACAACTGACCCAGGATGGATTTACTCTTTTTACGCCAAACGTAACTTTGAATCAAGGCATTCCAGCGTTTGCAAACTAGCATGCATTTCGCCAGAGTCTTGTAGTGAACGTGGCAAAGAATATTGGCGAGTACTTCTTCCGGGATATAATGGTTACTTAAAATCAAGCCATTGTCATCGTTTTCATCGTACGGTACACGCTCCTCCAAACTTTCTTTATTTCCTTTACCCTGTACCAGTCCCATCATAATCTTTGTGTTTTTAGTTTTTCAATATCTGCGTGATATGTACAAAAAATGTATTACAATCAAAATCCGCGTATGGAAAAATATTATAGGAAATGGAGTACCCTATTGAAAATTAAAACCTTCCTGCTACCTTTTCGCTTCCCCTCCCTTCGCCAAATTCTTCCTCCTATACTTCCCCCTCTCCTAACTTTTCCAGCTGACACTCCACTTCCCCCACTTCTCTTCCCCAGCCTTTATTTCCCTCCTCTATAGGTGGTATGCATTGGTTTGTAAAACTGACTCTCTCCTGCCCGCACCGCCAACAAGCTTAAACGGCGGCCATATTGATACCCCTCAGTCAGGCTTAGTGCTTGTGCAATATAGAGAAAACACGGAAAAATGTCAAATATATTTGGCAATAATTATACTGCTAGCTTCACGGGTGATGATTTTACTAGATATAAAGTTAAAGTTGTTATATGTGAAGATATTGATCCGTATAAGTTGAACATACGCGATTTATCAAAAGAAGAAAATGAACTTCCCGCAGCTGCCGCTTTGGATCGTTTGATTTGGTTGGTAAATACTGCCCAGGAAAAAATAATCCATTGAAAAGACGACTGTGAATTGCGTATCTGTCATTTGCGGATTCAGAAAGTTAAAAATTAATCGGTTTACGACTTTGTGAATCGGTCATTTTCTCAAGCAGCTTCGAATGTGATACGTACTGCAATGATCATTTCAAGCAAGGTCATATTGAATCGGTTTCCTTCCTTTTGAATGAGATCGAATTTTTTAGGTTAAACTATGATATTTCACACGATTTTTTAAATTTATAAATTATCGAAAGATTAAAAGAAATCATGCGCAAGTCTACAAGATTCCTTTTGACATTTCAGTTCTAGATGTTGTAAATGCTTTTGCGACATATAAGTTGGTCTAAACAAATATAACGACTAAAAGTCTTTAAAAAAGAAATCGGCGGCAACCTGGAATTCCAGTGACAGATACGCAATTCAGAAGCCTTCGAAACCCATTCGAAAGAAGTGAATGGATTTTTGCTTCCTGGGTAAAAATGCTTTTTCTGTTCTTTGTTTTTTCATCCTCAATAGGCGACGAAAATAATAGGATTCTTATCCCTTTCAAAGCCGATCAGAGCTGCCAGACGTAACCTCCAATAAATTAAAAACACAATTTTCGTTTTTGAAGTATTAGAGCGCGCTCCAAAAGCATGCAATTTGCAAAGTTTAGTATAGGATTATATACAAGGATAAATTTTTTTACCGTAAAATGTTCGCTTTGTTCAAATATTATCAATGAAAAAAAATAAAATCATGATAAAAAAATCGTAAAATAACCCAAGCTATGTTTTAAAAAGCTTTTTACCTCATTATTATTCGAAAAACAGAAAATAAAAGCAGCGAAATGTGCTAAATTAAAAGGAATTAAAAATTTTCTATCTCTTGGTTGCTTTTTGGCATCCAAAAGTGTTCGGAAAAATATTGTCGGCGCTAGACACAGAAAGGGATTCAAATCAAGAGATAACTTCTATTGCCGTAGAGATTCAAAACGGGAGGACAAAAACGGGATCCAGAAGTATTCAATATTTCACACGTTACCCCTGGATACCAATCTTATCGGTTTCATACCAATTTTTAAAATAATTAAAAGCATGATTATTATTTTTTATTAACAGAATAAATTCAAAAATAAACTTATATAATAAAGAATATATAATTAAGAGAATGAATACGAAAAATGGTAGTTTCTTCCAAAGAAAAAGGTTAGGAATAACCCGTTAATTTTATCGTTTCCACATATTATTGTTATTACTATCTTTTTTAAATAACAGAATGGAGTATGAAAATTGAATTAAGAATAAATCAGTACAATAAGTGATAAATAATTAAGAGAATTAATAGAAAAAATGACAGTTTGTTGCAAAGAAAGAGGTTAGGTTATAATGTTATCGTTTCCATATTAGTTCTAAAATAAGGAAGAATATTATTTTGCCGTACAAACTAAAAACATACATAAGTGACATTGCCGCTTCGGGTTATTCTCTTAAACTTGGCAATGAAAAAGTCGACCTAAGCGGCAATGACACTTATGTATGTTTCTAGTTTGTACGCAGTATTGTTATTACTATCATTTATGAGTAACAGAGTGAATTATAATAAATGAAAGAATACATAAGTACAATAAATGGTAAATAATTAAGAGAATAAATAAGAAAATAATTATAGTCAATTAATAAGACAGTTTAATCACTTAAAAAGAAATTGAGTGGCAATGAATTTAAAATGTTCACTTTAAAAAATTATTATTTGTTTCATTTAAAAATATTCAGTTATTATTGCATTCTCTAAAATTTTCAAGTAATTTTTAATATTTGAAAGATGTTAATTTTTTATTTTAAAACATATAAATGTGATATTGTACCATTTTTCCAGCAATTTAACCCTACTAAAAAAAAGTCAGGATTCGTCACAAATGGTCAGAAGTTCTGACGATTCCTGAACATCCTGACCATTCCTGACGAGTCTGACTATTCCTGACTTTACATCGATTGGATGCCTGTTCAGGTAGCT
>JAWWLR010000002.1:12330701-12345988 GCA_035041075.1 Acraspis erinacei
CGTAAGCCAAAAAATAAAAATCTAAAACGGAAATTTTTTACTTAAAAGATTTTTGAATTACGCATTGTAAAATGAATAATGACCTAATTAAAAAATTATTTAATTTTTTTTGTTATTTTTGGTGCTTAAACATTTTTTGAGTTTAAATTTTCCAGTTTTTATATGAAAGCTTTACTGTTGATCTTGAAGAGATTTTTTAAATGGAGAAAAGTTTACTTTTATAAAGTAAAATTTGGCAGTTTTGATTTTTCGAAATTTCATTATTTTTGGATCCTGTTTGTTTTGCCCTCTAATTTCCGTGACAATATAAATCAACATAATTTATAATATGAACACAAATATATTTATTTTTATACTTGGTAGTTATTTTTTATTTATTTATTTTCACGATAGAAATTTAACAGTTTTAATAATAATCTCGATTTTTTTCGATTTGAGACTTAAAATTGAAAATATGAATTTTTAAGATTTTTTTACAAATTCATATTACCGACATTTACCGGCGTTAAAGGGATCGTGCCCGTGCTTAATTTAGAAACTAAGATGGCCTTGTCGATGCAGTTCAAAAAATAACTTAATAAGTTTTAAAGTCACATTAAACAAATTAAAATCACATATATTTTTCAGAAAGTCAGAATTTCAATAATTTTGAATCTTTTTCTCTTCCTTTCGTGATTATTTTTTTAGCCTTGTTTTCAATTCAAAAGATTGGTTGACAGTTCAACTACTTTGGTTGCAAATTTAATTATTTTTTTGAAAATTAATTAATTTTTTTGTTATAATTTCTTTAATCTTTTGTACTTCTATTCAACTTTAAAAAATTATTGATGTGAATAGTAAAAAATAGAATAAGATAGAAAAAGTGGCACGGAAAATACGACAATTTGTTTAAAAAATCATTTTTTTAGTTACAAATTTAACTAATTGGTTGACAGTTAAACTATTTTGGTTACAACTTATTTTTTTAAATTATTTTTTTTAATCGTCTGTACTTCAACATTGAACTATTTGGTCGAAAATTCATGTATTTGGTTAAAAATTTGTCTTCTTCGGTGAAAATTCATCCTCTTTTAGTTAAAAATGTCAGTAATTGTTTAAAATTTTAAGTTTTTATAAAAAATTCTTTAAGAAAAAATTCATTTCTTTAATCTCTTGTACTTCTATTCAACTAAAAACATTATTTTCGTGGATAAATAAATTATAGGATAAAATAGAAAAAGCGGTATTGTAAATGCAACTATTTTGTTTAAAAAATCATCTGTTTTAATTAAAAACTTAAGTAATTGGTTGAAAGTTAAAGTACTTTGATTGCAAAATTTGTTGTTAAAAATTAATTTTTTTTTGTTTGTTGAGAATTTTTTTTAATCTTTTGTACTTCAAAATTCAACTATTCTTCTTGGTTGAAAATTAATTCTTTTTTTTTTAACATTTACTATTCCATTTTTATTTGAAAATTTTTTCCACCAGTTCAAAATTCAACTAGTTTGTTAAAAATTTATGTATTTTTATTAAAAATTCGTATTTTGGTTGAAAATACATCTTTGTAGGTTAAAAATTCAACTGTTTTGTAACAAATAAAATACTATTAAAAATATTTCTTATTTTTGTTGAAAATTAATTTTTTATACTGTAAATTTTACGATTTCATTTTTGGTTGCATTTTTTTCATTAGTTGAACATTCAACTATTCTGCTTGAAAATTGATGTATTATTTTTTTAAGTTCATATTTTGGTAGAAAATTAATTTTCTTCGTTAAAAACTCTTCTTTTTAGGTTAAAAAATCAAATATTTGGTTAAAATTCGTGTTCTTTCGTCGAATGAAACTGGTAAAAAATATTTCTTTTATTTTTGTTGAAAATTAATTTTTTAAACTGCAAATTTTACTGTTCCATTTTTAGTTGAAAACTTTTTTTCATTAGTTCAAATTTCAACAAGTTTGTTGCAAATTTATGTATTTTTATGGAAAATTCGTCTTTTGGTAGAAAATTAATACTCTTAGTTAAAAATTCAGCTGTTTTGTTAAAAATTAAATATTATAAAAAATAATTCTTATTTTTGTGGAAAATTAATTTTTTTAACTGAAAAATTGACTATTCCATTCTTGGTTGAATTTTTTTAATAATTGAATATTCAACTATTTGCTGGAATTTTTTTTAATGCTTCGTTTGGTAGAAAATTAATTTTCTTGTTGAAAACTCATCTCTGCAGTTTGAACATTCAGCTATTGGTAAAAAATTTAACTATTTTGTAAATTTTTTTCGAAAATTCAACATTTTTATTGAAAATTTGTCCACGTATAAAAATAAAAATCAATCAGAATGCAAAAAGAATTGGACTGAATCCGACTGAATCCAAGAAAAATAATTTTCTAGGTTGAAAATTCATCTTTTTAGGTTAAGAACTCAACTGTTTGGTTAAAAAATAAATATTATACAAAATATTTCTTATTTTGGTTGAAAATTATTTTTTTAAACTGAAAATTTGACAATTCCATTTTTGGTTGAAATGTTCTTTTTATTATTTGATCACTCAACTATTTGTTTGAAAATTTATCTATTTTTTTAGATTCGTTTTTTGTTAGAAAATTATTATTCTTAGTTAAAAATTCATCTTTGTATGTTAAATTCAGCTGTTTTGTTAAAAATTAAATATTATAAAAAAATATTTCTTATTTTTGTGGAAAATTAATTTTTTAAACTGAAAAATTGACTATTCCATTTTTGGTTGAATTTTTTTTATTAGTTAAACATTCAAATATTTGTTTTAATTTTTTTTAATTCTTCGTTTGGTAGAAAATTAATTTTCTTGATTCAAAACTCATCTTTATTATTTAAAAATTCAACTGTTTTGTTCCAATTCGTCTTTTTTCAATGAATCAAACTGGCAAAAAAATATTTCTTATTTTTGTTAAAAATCAATTTTTTTAACTGAAAATTTTAATATGCCATTTTTAGTTGAATTTGTTTTCATCGTTTAAAAAATTAAACTATTTTGTTAATTTTTTTTTTAAATTCAACATTTTTATTGAAAATTTGTCCACGTTTAAAAATAAAAATCAATCAGAATCTAAAAAGAATTGGAGTGAATCCGATTATATTTTTATAGCTGTCTTTCTTTATATAGATTAGAGACTCTTTTACTTTCAGAGTTCAATAAATCCTATTGCATAATACGTAACAAGGTTTATAGTCCAGCGCGTGTTCCGCACTGTTAAATAATAAATCGAGCGTCTTCATATTCTGACATCAACATCATCCACTATAGAATTTAATATCGATTAAATAATACAAAAAATGTTGAATAAAAATATAATATACATTATTAGTCTAATAATGAAATTTAATAATAAAATTAATTATTAATGATTTCCAAATATTAATAATAAATAAATAAATAAAAATAAATAATAATATTAATTCCATCACTTTAGTTGAAAATTCATTTTTTTGTTGTTGAAGATCAATTTTTTTTACTTAAAAAATTAACTGTTTAATTTTTGGTTGAAATTTTTTTAATTAAACTTTTATTGTTTAAAATTCGTCGTTTTGGTAGAAATAAATCCTTTTAATTAAAAATTAATTGAACTAAATTAAATGTAACTATTTTTGGGAAATGTTTTTTTAATTAGATTTTTTTACTGAAAATGGAATTTTCCAATTTAATATTCCCCCTTTTTAATTGAAAATTCATCTCCTTAGTTGAAGTATAATTTTTTTTACTTAAAAATTAATTTTTCCATTTTTTGTAGACAATTTCTTTTTTTTTTTGTTTTTGAAATTTCATCTTTTTTATGGATATTTCATTTTTTATTTGAAAATTTGTCCTGTTTAGTTGAAAATTCACGTATTTTGTTTTAAAATTATTTTTTTGTTTCAAAATTAAAGTATCTCAGTTAAATATTCATCATTTGGTTAAAAATAAAACTACTTGGTTGAAATTTAAACTCTTTTGTTAAAAACTCATCTTTTTATTTAAATTTCTTGAAGATTGAAAAAAAACTGAAAATTCTACTATTCCATTTTTGGTGGAAAACTGATATTTTTATTTCAAAACTGAACTATTTCCTTAAAATAGTTTTTTGGTAAAAAATTTAATCTTCTTATTTAAAGTTCATCTATGTGATTAAAACTGTTAGAAATGCAATATTTTTACTTCAAAAGTAATAAATTTGAAGCAGTTTGAATTCAATTTAATATAAAAAAATAATATGAAAAATTATAAATGCAAAAAAGTTATTTGGAAAAAATTATAAATGCAAAAAATTCATCTGGAAAAAATCTACAATTATCAGGGAATTTTTTCTAGGATTTTCTTTTTTAATATTATTTGTATTATTATTAATATTTATTTATTAATAGTTTTCTTTAAATTTATTTATAATTTAATTTATTATTATTTTTAACAACTACGTGGTCACGCGTGCCGCACGGGCTGCTGCCAACCTGTGCGGACCGCACAGGCTAGGCGATCCGCTAGCAAGGGCATCTGTCTTTTCACTGAAGGTGTCTGTTATTGACACTATCTAAGAATTAGTTATTTTTCCGCATGTAGATATGTTTGATGACACACTTTTCTGCAAAGGAGCTTTGTCTTTTCTATTCTGCCTTTATTCTTTGTTTTTTCCTTGTGTATTGTAATAAAGCCTAGAGAACTCATCAGCCTAAGGCTACCAGAGAACAAAGTCTACTTAGCTATTCTAAAATATAGTTAGACTCATATAGTGTCTCTTAATGAACGAAATTTTCATCTATATGAAATAAAAAAATACTCGAATCGATTAAAAAAAATTGAAAACTGTATATATACCCTCTAAAATTGAATTTTTAAAACAAAAGAAAAAAAATTTTCCAGTTTTATGAACCTAATATTTTCAAAGTATTAAGAATCAAGTGCAATGTTTATTTAAACTATTTTTCTTTAGTCTGTAAATTGCCAAATCTATTTAAATACCAATTATTATATTTTTTAATTACTGATGTTAACTTTTTTCGAATGCGCTGGTCAAATAATTTTTGGAGAAACGGGAAAAAAATCTGCCTCTACCCGGATTTGAACCGAGAACAGCACTATATAGGAGTGGAGCGTTTAACCAATTACGACACTTATTTTTTCCACTTTTATTCAATCGACAATATATTACATTTTTCTTTGGGAATTTAACCTTTTGGGTTTAATATTCAGTGTGTGCGAAAAAAATTACAAAATAAGGAAAATGTGTTGTGCTTACAAAGTTTTTTTTAAATAATTATTTATCGTAATTTAACCAACTGTCTTAATATACAGTATCCCTCAAATTTGTGTTGAAAGATCGTCTTTATTGGGAAAAAAAATGTTTCGGTTAAAATGCATCTATTTGGTTACAAAAATTAATCTGTCCTAAAAATTTAAATATCTTGTTGGAAATTTCTTTTTGTTGGTTAAATGCGGGGTTCAAAGTTGAACTTCTTTTTTAAAACGTCATTTTTTGGCTGAAGTTTCATAATTTTAGTTGAAAATTCTTTTTTTTTTTATTTTTTTTTATTGAAATCATAACTATTTTGCTGCAAAAGCAGCTGATTGGTTAAATAATAACAATTTTGTTGAAAATTCATACTCGAGAGTAGAACATTCAACTGTTTAGTAAAAAATTAAACTGTGTTGTAAAAAATTTTTGTTCTTGAAAATAAATGTTTAATAATGAAAATTTAACTAATTCATTTTTAATGATTTTTTAGTTGTAAAATTAAAATATTCAGTTATTAAAAAAGTTTAAAAACTACTGTAAACGGTTAAAATATTTTTTTGGTTTCTGAAAAAAATTGTCATGTCTACGATGGTCTACTTTTTTCAATGGCCCAAATTTACTTTTAATTGAATTTATAACAAATAAAATAAAAATCTAGTACATCAAAAATAAAAATTTACATATTTGAATATATATTAGATACAAATATTTCGTTGAGAATGACTTTTTATTTGTTAAATATAACTGTTTTTTTATTTTAAATATTTTTTTTAATATCAACTATTACATTTTTCGTTGAAAAGTCGCATTTTTAGTTTAAAAATGCATTTTTTTGAGAATTCATCATTTTAGTTGAAAATTCGTTTTTTTGTAGCAATTATTTTTTTAACTGATAATTTAAGTATTTTGTTAAAATTCATATTCTATGGTAGAAAATTCAACTGTTTTGTAAAAAAAGAGTAATTGAAAATCAACAGTTTTAAATGGAAATACAACTAATACATTTTCGGAAAAAATAATCTTTTTTAGTTATACAATTTTTTTAGTTAGAACTATTAAATTAAAAAATGTTAGAAAAATATTTTGGGCCGTTTGATTTTTTTTAATTCTCTTGTCTAAAATGGCCTACTTTTTGTCAATGACTCATATTTTATTTAAAATAAATTTACAACAAATTAAAATGAAAACTCCTTGGCTGAAAATTAATCTGTTTTAGTTGAAAATTAAAATATTTTCTTGGAAATTGGGTTTTGCTGTTTGAAGCCTTGCCTGAAAGTTGAAAAACTTTCTTAAAAGTTATTTTTTTTTGTGTAAGATTGATAACTTTAGTTAAAAATTTGTTTTTTGTTGTTGTTAAAAATTAACTTATGAAACTAAAAATTTTAATATTTTGCCGACGATTCAACAGATTGCTTAAATATTAATTTTAGTTGAAAATTAATATTCTGAGGTTGAAAAATTAAATTTTAAAAATTGAAATTTAGTTCTTTAAAATAAAAATTTAACTATTTCATTTTTTAAATTTATTTTTCTTAGTTTTGACTTTAACTATTAAGTAAAAAATAAAAAATAAATTGAAAAAAAAAATAAAATCAAAAGTATTTCACACTATTTTATGGTATGAATTATTAAAATGATTTGAATAATGTAGAATAATGTAAAACTGGAAAAGCTAATATGTTTATTTTTATCCGGGGAAAATATGTCTCAATATTTGCGAAATTTAATATTTTGTCTCACATTTCTTCTTAGTTCTGACTTGTTCCAATTACACTTACTGTCACGGTTACCAGAAGCAAGAAAATATTCTTTAAATGAAGAATTTGAAAATAGAGTATAATGTCACTTTTATTAAAAACAAATATAATTTTATTTTTATTTCACTGATTCTTATTTTGAAAAAAATTACTGATTCTACAATTAATTTTGAACATATTTATTTCAATAAATTTTCATTGTTAGTTCAGGCATTCGCTGATTTTTCAGTTTAAAAAATTAGTTTTCAAACAAAAACGCGAATATTTAACCAAAATTTAAATTGTCAATCAAAAAGATGAATTTTCACTCTAAAAATAAATTTTTTAACAAAAAAATTCATCTTTCAAATCATATTTCAACCAAAAAAGATTTTTTATTGTAAATAAAAAATAGTAACGTTCTACCCAAAAAGACGAATTTTATACTTTAAATTTATATTTAAATTAAATTATTTAAATAAATAAGCTATATCTTGGATACAATTTAATTCATTTTTCAAAAGTGAAATTTGTTTAAAACATTTATCTGTATTATTATTAATAGTAGTTAATGATTTCAAATTGACCCGCGCTTTTTGTTTCATGCGAAGTTTTAAAAAAATCCTGAAAGCGCGCGCATCGGCACAAGACGGGGGCAGCCAATGGACGTCGCTCGGCAAAAGTAACCTGACGACTCCCGGTAGAGGTGGGGGCTCCTCCAATCTCGAAATAATCTAATCTTTACGCTTCAGGATCATTGAAATAGGCGAGACCTCACTGTAATTAAATTGTCAACCAAAGAGTTGCATTTTAAACCAAAAAAGATGACATTTCAATACGAAAGAAGGCGAATTTTAAAAAACCAGTCGAATTTTTAAACAAAAGGTGGTATTAACCAATTAGGTTGTTCAAAAAATTCTTGAATCTTGAATAAAAGAATAAAATTTTCAAACAAAAAAGATGAATCCTCAACCAAAATTAAATAACTAATTTTCGACCTAACAGTAACATTTTTAACCAAAAAAAGTTCAACTTTCGCCTGAAAAGATACACTTTTTTAAAGATTATGAAGAATTTTAAATAGGTTTCAATAAATTAAAAATTTCAATATATTTTAATAAATTTCTAGGATTTCAAAGGATTTGAAATATTTTAGGTTTTTTAAAAAGATCCGAAGGAATTTTCATCAGATTTCAGTATATTAAAAGCATTTTAACAAATTTGCAATATTTTAGGGTATTCTCAAAGATTCCGAGAAATTTTAAATATATCTCAATAAAATTCAAGGATTTTAAGGATTCATAATATTTTAGGTAATTTAAAAAGATTCCACGGAATTTTCATCAAATTTCAGTATATTGAAAGCATTATAAAAAATTGGAAATATTTTAGGATTTCAAAGGATTTTAAATATTTTTGTGTTTTATAAAAGATTCCAACGGATTTTCAACAGATTAAATTAAATTGAAAGCATCAGAAATATTTTAGATTGTTTTAAAAGATTCCAAGGAATTTTCAATAGATTTTAATAAATTCAAAATATTTTAAATATTTTTGGTTATTTCAAAATATTCCAAGGAATTTTAAAGAGATTTCAATAAATTGAAGGGATTTCGGACATTTATAAGATTTTAGTTATTTTGAAATAGTCCAAGGAATTTTCAATAGAATTTATTAAACTGAAATGATTTCAAAGTTTTTAAAATATTTTTGTGTATTATAAAAGATTTTAAAGAATTTTCAACAGATTAAATTAAATTGAAAGGATTTGAAATATTTTAGATTATCTTAAAAGATTCCAAGGAATTTTCAATAGATTTTAACAAATTCAAAATATTTGAAATATTTTTGGTTATTTCAAAACATTCCAAGGAATTTTAAAGAGATTTCAATAAATTGAAGGGATTTCGGACATTTATAAGATTTTAGGTATTTTGAAATATTCCAAGGAATTTTAATAGATTTTTTTAAATTGAAAGGATTTCGAAGAATTTTAAATATTTTTTGGTTATTTTAAAAGATTCCAATGAGTTTTAAGAAGACTAAAATAAATTAAAAGCATTTTAAAAGATTTAAAATATTTTAGGTTATTTTTAAATATTCCGAGGGATTTTTAACATATTTTAATAAATTGAAAAGATGTTAAAGGATTCGAAATGCTTTTTTGATTTTCTCAAAGATTTCAAGAAATATAAAATAGATGTCAATCAATTGAAAGGACTTGAAATTACTTCAAATATTTCAGGGTATTTCATGAGATTTTGAAGTTGGAAATATTTTAGGATATTTTCAAACAAAATTTAAGAAATTTAAAGGGATTTTAAACATTTTTCAAAGTTTTAAATATTTTAAGATATTCTAATAGATTCCATGAAATTTTGCTCGATTCAATAAATTGAAAGGATTTCAAATAATTTTAAAGATTTTAGGGTATTTTTCAAAATTCCAAGGAATTTTCAACATATTTAAATAAATCCTTTCTCAGAAATGCACGCATTATCATGCAGTGTTACAATTCAAATTTTTCAGGGAATCTGTATTATCATCAGAAAATAACAGAATTTCATAACGTCTTTACAGACTAGATGAATAAAACATTTTTGTAATCAAATCTTTTTTTCAAAAATACCCGCGATATTCTTACAGCTCTTACAAGTCAAAATTTTCAAGGAATCTGTATTATCATCAGAGAATAACAGAAATTCTGAGCGTCTTTTCAGACTAGATGAAGTTATGAATTAAACATTTTTTTATCAAACTTTTTTTCTGAAAAAAAAATGTTCTCCATTCGCTGCGCTGGGAAGCGAACCACAGAATTTCCGAGAGCTGATCGAATGCTTTCCCATTAAGCTACTAGAATTATCGAGAAAAGAATCCTTTTTCAAATGATCTGTATTATCAGACGATAACATAATTTCTTAATGTCTTTACAGACTCTGTGGAGATATGATCTAAAATTTGTTGTCCTTAAATCTTATTTTAGAAATATACCAGGTGTTCCAAATCAAATTTTGCAAGAAATCTGTATTACCATCAGAGAATAAGAGGACTTCTTAAATTCTTTACATACTAGATTGAGCTATGAATAAAAAAATTTCAAATTAAATTTTTTTATGACGAAAAATTTTCTTCTTTCCCTCCGCTGGGTAACGACGAACCACAGAACTTCCGATTGCCGGTTGGGGGATTTTCCATTAAGCTATTAGAGTGATAAAGGAAAGAATCCTTTTTTAGATTTTTCAAAGAATCTGTATTATCATCTGAGAATAACAGGACTTCTTAACGTTTTTACAGACTAGATGGAGCTATTAATTTAAAATATTTGAAATTAACTCTTTTTTTTGGAAAGAGATCTTCTCCTATCGCTATGCTTTCCCAGCGAAGCGAATGAAGATCTTTTTTTAGAAAAAAAGTTTAATTAAAAATCGATTTCTAATATAATTTGAGTGACTATAACTTCTTCGCTCTTTAATAAAATGGATTTATCTTATAGGTCAATCGATTCACCTCGAACTAAGGAATCTTTGATATTCTTGAATCAACTTTGAATTAGGTTAATAAAAAAAGTTTTCCTATAAAAGACCGGTTTTTTAAATATTATAAAGTACTAAAAAAAGTGCAATAAATATTTTTATAAATCCTTCTGTCACTTTCGAGATATTAGAACATTGTATTAAACAATTTTAATTTAAGGAACGTTTGATTCAATTAATTTTTAAAATTTAGAAAATATTGCCATCACGAAGCTTCATCTATGATTTAATAAAAAGATTTAAACTATTTTAGGGCATTTTAAAAGATTCCAGAAAATTTTTAACATACTTAAGTAAATTGAAAGGATTTTAAAGGGTTTGAAATATTTTAGGGTATTTTAAAGATTCCAAGGAATTTTTAATAGATTTTCAATAAGGTAAAATAATTTCAAAGCATTTAAATTATTTTTGGGGGGCATTTTAAAAGATTTCAGGAGTTTTCAATAAATTTCTATAAATTGAAATGATTAAAATGTAGTGTATTTTAAAAGATTCTAAGGAATTTTTGATCGATTTTAATAATTTGAAAAAGATTTAAATGGATTTGAAATATTTTAGGGCTCTTTAAAAGTTTTTGAAGAGTGACATTTTAAGGGTTGTTTTAAAAATTACAATGAATTTTCAAAAAGCTTTAAGAAAAATATAGGAATTTAAATTGTTTTAAAGATTGTAAATATTTCAGGATATTTTAAAAGATTCGAAGAATTTTTTCTCGATTTCAATAATTTCAAAGGATTTGAAAGATTTAAGGGTATTTTTAAAAATCGAAAAATTTTTTTAACAGATTTAAACAAACTGAAGGGCTTTCAAAAGAGTTGAAAGATTTTTTATATATAATTAAATTTTATAATTCAATTGATCTACATTCCATTCTCACATAAATTTTCCAACCAAATTTTCTGTTTGTAAATTTGATAAATTTTTTTGTTAGAATTATAATGCATTTAAAACACGGATAGAGGCTGAAACTTAATCTAATTGACATCAGTTTTAATTTTTTTCTTTAAGGCCATGTGAGCATAACCTCAAAAAAATTTTCACGTTTTTTTTCAAATCCAACTTATCTTCACAAGAAATGCGATATCGTGTTGAAAATTTGTGCAATTAATTGAGAATCACTAAGAAACAATTGTCTGTGTCTACATTTTTATAATTATGATAAAAAAACGAAATTTGTTTTTAAACAAACTTTTTTTATAATTGTAAAAATGTAGGACCAGTCAAACGCTTCTTAGTATCTTTTATTTAATTTCCCAAATTTTCAACTCGATATCGCGTTTCGTGTGAACGTAACTTGGATTTGAAAAAAAAATGTAAAAAAAAATTGAGGTTAGGCTCATATAGCCTTAAATTTGTCTCATAAGAATACAAAAATTTATTTTAAAATCTTGAAACACTTACAAGTCCTTTGAAATTTTTGTTCAAATTTTAAATTTTTATTTTTTTATTTTTTCAGAACTTCCAAACATCTTTTAAAATGACTCGAATTTTGCCTAACATTTTATTAATATTCTAAATTTTTTTTATTAATTTCCATAAAATCTTACACATTAAATTTTGATAATTTTGTTAATCTTTCTAAATCTTTTAAAATATTTTGTTAACATTCATTTTTCAAAATAAAAAATAATTTTCCCCTGAAATTTTGTTATTCTTCCAAATAAAAAAATCTATATTTGGTTTCAAATTTGTCGGCACACGCAAACATTTCATTTAAATTTTTAATTTTTTTAAATAGAATAATTAAAATCTTAACGTACATAGTTTAGTTTTTTTGTTTAGTTTTCAATATTTAATTAACTATTACCGATTTTGAATCAACAGACATTTCTAAATATTAAATAATTGCCCTTTTTTAATTAAAACATTTAAAATTGAATTGTTTAAAAATGGAGTATTTTAGGCTGAAATAATCTTTGATATTTAATAAAATCCTTGGGTTAAGAGTATATTATTTTGCAATTATTTTAACATTGAAAATAATTTATAAAGTTTTAATCGGGCGTTTACATTGTTTAAGTAATAAGACTTTCCAACTGAAACATTTTAATTTATAACGTTAAAATCTGGAAATTATAAATATCAATATTTAAATTTTAAAATACAATTCAATTTTTAAAATAATGAATTAATTTATATTTACAGTTAATCAAATAAAAAGTTTTTTTGATCAAAAGTCTACGAATTTAAAACCTTATAATTTTTAATTGTTTTTAAATTCTTTAAATTAAAATGTACGCTTCAAAATTAAAAATCTTTAATTATTTAAATCTAAGTTGGGACAGATTTTTTTTCCTAAAAATTTGTAAAATTCCCGGTGATAGAAAAAATTCACTGCCATTTCCCGGTATCATAAAATTCTCGGTAAGTTCCCGGTTTTCCGGGTTTTCCTGGTTTAGCGGTCACCCTGATACATCCACTTGTAAACTTATTTTTATATTGTTGGTACTCGGAAAGTGGCACCTGGTCATCCTACCCAGTGGGTAAAAAAATTAAGGATGTCCTATAGACGTCTTCGGAACATCCCCAAGACGTATTTTGGACGTCCTAGGGATGCTCTTAAAACGTCTAATGTCAGTACAAAAGATGTCCCGAGAACGTTCTATTTCCTTAGGACGTCAGACGTCTTAAATAAATGGACTGGGCTGGCATAGGACGTCCTAGAAACCGCCCCAGGTAAATTCAGATGACATAGATGTACATTTTAAGGATGTCTTTAGCATGTCCCAGGGTCTACTCGGTTCTTACACGTTCTAACTGATCAACTGGTTTCAGATACCTTAAAAAATATTTTACATAAATAACTGCTGTCTTGAACTCGGAAAGTAGCACCTCTAAGTCCTAAATACATCCTTAAACTGTATCGTCGTCGTGTAACTTGACGCCCTTAAGACATACATTTTTTCTTGTCTTTAAAATACCACAAATTATTTCTATTAACATAATTATTTTATATTTATAACTGATCGATTAAAAGGACTAGGTTTTGCGTCTTCAAAGTGACATTATCCTCTTTCTTTCTATTCTTTCATGTTACTTTTTTCTACTCTTTGGTGGAACTTTCGATGGAGGAAAATTCGCTTATTGATGGGAATTCCAATTCTGAATTCTTCTCTTCTTACCGGCTAGAACTTTCGGATGACTGATGATTTTATCGTTTCATGGACATACAAGTCCTTAAAGTTTTTCTATAAAAGTCTTTTGGCGGGAGAACTTTTTTACGAGGGTAGATTGAAAAAGTTTCCGACCTAACCAAGAAAGAGCAGGAGTTCAGTCAAATTTCAAGAATTTTCCAATAACTTGGGAGTGAAGGAGAGAGCAAACTTTGATGTCAATCTAGCGATTAGTTTCTGACAGCCTTTGAAAGTGTTTGTTAATCTTTATGTCCCGGTGTCTCTCGATTCTGACACGTACCAACTGATTGGTTCCAGACACCTCGGAGTATATTTTACAAACATGATTGCAGTCTTAGACTCGGAAAGCGGCGAGCGAGTTGCCCGGAATGTGTCTGTGCAGCACTATCAGTAATCGTGACATCGCTGCCCACACAGCCCACGTTCACCTAACCTGCCCTACCGGTCTGCACATACCTCCGGCAAATTTTTAACTCGCGGAGAAAAGTTGTGCCGTCCCCACTGGATCCCTTGCAGGGTTCAGCGCAACACTGCCTCAGGCTCGATACGACTTCTGCAAAACCACAAGACCATAGGCGCAGACAACAGCCTTTAGGTGGTCAGCGTGCACGCGACGCGGTTACGCAATTCTATTTTTGTGATATGCATCTCGAGAGCTGTCAGAGTGTCAGGCAGAGTAATGCGCGACGCTCGAGTGACGTTTCTCGAAAGCGTCGGGACTTTCCCTTTTAATTGGAAAAAGGGCGGGTCATTTAAAAATCGATTATTAAGGGCTCAAGCATTCGCCTACCTTCAGTTGATCTTTAAGACGATCCGGATTATTTCGAGAGAATTTTAGGAAGTATGCACTTTGCCGAACAATTCAAACACATCACACATTTTGAGACCCGCTGCGGCCATCACTGATTTCAGACTGGATGGCTGAGCGCCACCTGTCAGGTGGGGGAACGCGGAATTGAACCAAGTCTATTCATACGCATGCTCGGGATTTTGTAGAATTTTGCTAGTTGAACATCTGTGTATCAAGAGAGGATACCTCTCGTGGGTAAGGCAGGCATCTTTGAGTTTAGCACTCTATCAATGGGTACCACTCCTGCGGTTGGTAAAGTAGGAATTTAAATCACTTATCGAGTTTCGATAATTTGTGAGGAATTCTGCAATATCGACGATGGTGAAGAGGAGTTACCTTAACAGAAAATGTAGAATTCTACAATTATATATTTTTAGGAGATAATTTATCATTTTTTAATAGAAAGTTATTTGTGGATATAAGGCACTTAAAGATCCCTTTAGTGGGTAAGGCAGGAATCTTTGAGTTGAACGCTCTATCAGTGGGTAACACTCCTGCGGTTGGTAAAGTAGGAATTCTTAAATGCCCAAGAATTTATCTTGAGCAAATGCTCTTGAAAAATTCGAATTTGTGGGAGAATATCATGTACTTTGTCAAAAATGCGTCTATTTTGGCAAATCATTCATCTTTTTGGTTAAAAATGATTTTTCCTTATTTAGGGTAACTCTTCCATTTTTTATCGACAATTTTTTGATAGAATTTTAATCTTCTTGGTTGAAAATTATACTATTTCGTTGAAAATCAAATTTTATTTTATTGAAAATTAAGTTTGATACTGAAAATTTAATTATTTTATTTTTAGTTAAAAA
>JAWWLR010000002.1:12346938-12357360 GCA_035041075.1 Acraspis erinacei
TTAAAGATACCCTTCGTGGGTAAGGCAGGAATCTTTGGGTTGAGCGCTCTATCAGAGGGTAACACTCCTGCGGTTGGTAAATTAGGAATTTAAATTACTTATCGACTGTCGATAATTTGTGAGGAATTCTGCAATATCGACGATGGTGAAGAGGAATTACCTTTACAGAAAATATAGAATTCTACCATTTTATTTTTTCAGGAGGTAATTTTTAGTTATTTAGAACGCAATTAAAGAAAATTATACATTTATTTTGTTAGAGAACGAGTATTTTATTCACAAAAAATTGTCTAATTTAAAATGTTCCTAAATTAAGGCCCTTTTTCATTGTAAGAATAATGTACATTTGGATAATTGCAAAATTCACAAAATCCGGGAGGTCCTGATATGCCTGGTTGTCCATGTGTTCCAGGCTGACCTGGAAAGTTAATTAATAATTTATTATATTTTTATTGAATTAACGGAGTAAACAAAATAGTTTTTTGAAATTTTTTTCGGATAAGTGGAAAAATTGTTTTTCTTTTATTTTTTTACTCTTGTTCTTCTATTTTTTATATTACTTTTAGCCACCATAGAGGGTTTGAAAGTTTTTTAATTTTAAGATTAAAAAATTGTAATAGGCAACCAAACATTTTTTATGAAGTTAGAATTTTTTTTGAAATATCTATAAAAATTACAATATCTTGGATTTGGTAAATCGAACACTCATTTACATTTTTTTAAATTGTATTTTATTCTAACGAGAATTTTGAGATTAAAGTTGCACGTGTTTTCAAAATTAGCTTCTAATTTTTTGAATTCAAATAATAATAACTTGAAAGTAACATTTCTGTCCGATTTAAAATTAATTCGAGCAACCTTAAAATTTGAACTAAAATTGGATGTATAATTGAAAAAGAAAATTATATGAAAATTTGATATTTCTATAAAAGTTCATCGGAGTTCGGAAATGGGGGCAAAACAGTTTTTCTGGACAAACCAGTCTAGTGAGAACCGATTTTTGAATTTTTGTATATTAATTTTTTATTTAAGAACAAAATGTAATTTTTTATTTAAGAACAAAATGTAAGTTTTTGATTCGGGATATACGTAAAAACAATGCTAGTATTTTATTTTGTAAAAATCCAAAGTTGTTAGTTTTATGAACAAATTAAATAAACAAATGTATATTAAATGCCATTTCACAATCTAAATACTTCGTCAGTTTACCAAAATTAATTAAAAATGCATATGCAATAAATAATATACATGATTTTTTAATTTATAATAACAATTGTTAATTGTTTAAGATTGTCGTGAACTTAAAACTGTAAGATTTCATTTTTTCAACGAAATCAGTTTCAAATGACTTGTTAAGATCCTTTACTTATGATATTTTATCAACCAATGATCGATTTTTACTTTATAAACAATTATTATAAACAAATGTTGCTGATCAGTCTCTCCAGCAATCTCCTCAGGTGGATAGCATCAAAGAGTCATAACTTACAATTTATAAATAAACAGTCGCTACTTTTAATTCATTCATGAACAATCATTTATTATTTTCTAAATAACTTTATAAACAAATTCACATTAAGGCTGAAAATTCATCTCTTTCGTTAAATATTTAACTATTTTGTTGAAACTTCGTTTTTTTTTTTTGTTAAAAAATTAATGTTTTTGAATAGAAAATGTAACTAATTCATTTTTGTTTAAACAGTTTTTTTCGTTGAAAATTCAACTATTTGTTTGAAAATACGCCTTTTTCTGTTGAAAATTAATATTCTTGATTGAAATCTCATGTTTTAAGTGGAAAATATAACTTCATATTTGGATGATAATTAATCTGTGTTGAAAATTAAACAATTTTGTTAAAAAGTTATTTTTTTTATTGAAAATTCTTTTTTCTGATGAAATTTTACCTCTTTTTTTGAAAAATTAATTATTTAGTTAAAACATCTTTTTTCAATATTTTTCTTATAAATGAAAATTTATTTTTTGATAGCAGGAGTTTCTTTATTTTAGTTGAAAATTCGTCTATTTGGTTGAAAAAAAAGGATTATGTTGAAAACTCGATTTTTATTTGATAAAAATTTAATTTTTATTAATAGAAAATATAACTAATTAATTTTTGGTAGATTTTTTTTAAATTCAACTATTTCTTTGAAAATTCATCTTTTTCAGTAAAAAATTAATCTACTTTGTTGAAAATTAAACAATTTTGTTAAAAAGTTCTTCTTTTGATTCAAGATTTTTCATTGTAGTTAAAAGATTATCTCTTTAGTGAACAAATTAAGTATAAAGTTGAAAAAATCATTTAAAAAATTTTTTTAACTGATTATTTCTTTTTTGTAGCGGAAATTTCATCATTTTAGTTCAAATTCACCTTTTTGGTTGAAAATTGGTCTTTTTCCGTAGAAAATAATCTTCTTGGTTAAAAATTCATGTTTTCGGTGGAAAATTTAACTATTTGGATAAAAAATAATCTATGTTGTTGATAATTAAACAATTTTGTTAAAAAGTTATTCTTTCTGGCTGAGAAATTAAATATATTGTGGAAAATTCTTATTTTTCGGTAAAAAATTAATCTTTAATTCTACAAATTAGTTGTTTTTTTCAGTAAAAAATAACCTTTTTGGTTAAAAATGCACTTTTTGTTGTTGAAAATTCAACATTGTAGTTGAAAACTAATCTTCTGTATAGAAAATTAAACAATTTTATTAAAAAGTATCCGTTTTCGTTAAAAATTAGTCTACTTTGTTGAAAATTCAATAATTTTGTAAAAAAATACATTTTTTTAGTTAAAAATTCATCTCTTTACTTGAAAAAAATAACCATGTTGTTAAAAAATCCTTCCTGTCGGAAATTTATTTTTTTACTGAAAATTTATTAGTGCCGGCTAAAGTTTCATTATTTCAAATGAAAATTTAACTAATTAGTAGAAAATTTAACTTTTTTGTTTAAAATTCATTCTTTTTATTTTGAAAAAAGAATTTTTTAATCGAAAATGTAACTATTTCATTTATGCTTAAAAAGTTATCACTCTTCGTTGAAAAGTCATTAGTTTTCTTAGGCAGTCGTCTTTTTCGGTAAAAAATGTAACTAAATTAAAAATTAAAAATAAAAAAAAATTATTTAACAATTTGTTAAAAATCAGATTACTTTGTTAAAAATTAAATATTCTTGTTAAAAAGTAACCTTTTTGGTTTAAAAGTTTAATTGAAAACTATTCTTTTTTTCTAGAGGATTTAAATATTTGTTTAAATTCATAACTGCTTTTGACTTAAAATTAAAATCTATTTTAATTTAAATATCAATTATTAAATTTTTCGCTGAAAATTCATCTTCTTTAGTTAAAATTTAATCTAATTTGTGGAAAATTTAACAATTGGGATAAAAAGTCATTTTTTTGATTGAAGATCCTTAAATTGAGTTGAAATTCGTTTTCTGTTTTTGTGACTATTCCTATTTTGCTTTAAAATATATCATTTTTAGACGAAATTTACTAATTTTTGTTAAAAATTCGAATTTTTCTGTAGAAAATTAATCTTCTTGTTTAAAAATTGACCTGCTTGAAAATGTGTGGAATTTTACTAATACTTCACTTTCATTTTTTCAACTATCTTGTACAACTGTTTTTGATTTCAATAAAAATCTTTTTTTTTTTAGAATTCAACTACTTAGTTAAAAGTGCAATTATCTTTTATTAATTTTATAATTCATTATTTTAATTAGAAAGCTTTTTTTGAAAATTTGCTTAAAATTTTCAAATGAAAATGGAATCATTCAATTTTTGGTGAAAATCTGCTTTTTAGTTGAGAATTCATGTATTTTATTCAAAATTAATTTCTTCGATTGAACAATTTTTTTTTCTTTAACTGAAAATGTAACTATTCCATTGGCTGACATTTTTTGTTTTTTAGTTGAAAATTCAAATTTTTTAGGTGGATAATTTAACGAGTTGGTTGAAAAGTCAATTATTGTCTTTAAAAAAAATTGGTTGTTGAATTCCAAATTTTTTGTTATTTAACATTGAAATCTATTTTGCTTATAATGTCAGTTATTATATTTTTCGTTGGTTAAAAATTTAACTACTTTGTAGAATTTTCTAATTTGCAAACTCATATTTTTTTTAAATTAACTTGCTTGAAAATTAATTTTGTTGCTGTTGAAAATTCGTTTTTTTTGTTTGTTAAAAATAAATTTTTGACTGATAAGATAACAATTTCACTTTTGGTTAGAAATTTATCTTTTTAAGTTGAAAGTTCAACTACTTCTCTGAAAATTCATTATTTCGTTGAAAAGTTGTATTTTTCGGTAGAAAATTAATCTTCTTGGATGAAAATTTATCTTTTTAGTCAAAAGTTTATTTAATTTGTTGCAAATTCAATAATTTCTTTAAAAAGTCATGTTTTGAATAAAGAATCTTCCTTTTAGTTGAAAATTCATCTCTTTGGTCGAAAAATGAACTATTTTGTTGAAAGTTAATCTAATTTGTTAAAAATTGAAAAATTATTTAAAAAATATCATTTTTTGTTTAAAAGTCAACTATTGTATTAGTCATCTTTTTTGTTGAATTAAACAGTAATTAATTAAAAATTAAAATATGTTTTGGTTAGCATATCAATTATTATATTTTTTATTCAGAATCCATCTCTTTTGTTGAAAATTTAACTATTTTGTTGTTTACATTGAATACGTTTTTTAAAATAAATTATAGATTTTGTTCAAGTGGAGTAAATACTTTTTAACACTTAACCTCAAAATTGAGCATTTGTTATAAAAATGATTTATGAACTCCATAACATTTAAAATGTTTTTTTAAGTTGTAATTATCGTTATAAAAGTAAAATCAGGAACACTTATTCAATTATAATAATTAGAAATGAACCAGAGGTCGCAAATTTGGCTCCTCAACCGCACTGCGCATGCGTTGCATCAGAAGCCTCATTGGATGTTCATCACGCGCTTATTTGAAATAATTAACGATGCAAATCAATTTTTTTACTGTTATAATAATCCTAAAGTACAAAGAATATTATGAGTTGTTTAAAATTTACATTTGTGAAAGACGGTAATCCTTCCTTTGAATTTAAAACTAATAATTTATTTATAATGAGTTAACTCAAATAATTAATTTAACCTTTGACTCTAAAAGACTATTTCATAATCTGAAAATTAATTTCACCAATTCCAATGTGCAAAATTCCTGAAAATAAAACCAAGAATCTAACGACCAAATTTGAAGAACCACTATAAAATGTTCCTATTGCAAGTTGAAAAAAAGATAACAAAATTTCTCAAAAAGACAACAGAAAAAAATCTTTTTTAGACAAAAATAAAAAAGGGGAAAGAAAAATTTGGGTGTCCAAATCTGGTCGTTGGATATTTTCACAATAGCTTACCTGGTCTGCCGGGTTCGCCTCTATCACCTGGTCGTCCAGGTTGACCGGGTCTACCATCGTTACCTTGGGGACCTAAAATAAACTCATAGTAAAATCTATTTGAATGCTTTGAATTCTTGAAAATTTAGAAACCCTAAATTTCCCACTGAAGGTCATATAAAATTTTATTACTGAGGGTTCAGTGCCAACCCTCGATGAGTAGGGCGTAACCCGGCGATTCCCGACTCGCATCCGTCTCCCTGCTAACTATACCCCCACCATTGCATCCAGAGCGTTACCCCTCGCTTGCTTTTTCTCGCCTGGAATTATATTTTAGGAGGCTAGCGTACCTGAAATACTTAATCTGGACATTGTAAACAGGAATCGTAAATTTCATTTCCCGGATTCCCCACAATAAAATTAAGCTGTTGTCCCTTCTGGTTCCACTTCAGAAATTTCCTAGGGAGTTGATTACACTAAAATTCGAAGATTACAACAAATTTTTGATAAAAATGAAAACGTTTGGCCTCTTTAATTTGTAGTGTATTTACAGATTTACTTCTTGTTTTCAATTTATACTTTGATTTTAAAAAGTCAAACTGCATTTTTTGGATAAAAATTCCACTATATCGCTTTTAATTTGTCTACTATTTAAAAAAATCACCTAGTTTCGTAGAAATTGCATTTTTCTTGTTTCAATATGCAACTTTAGTTGTGAAATATTCGTCTTTTTAGTTCAAAAATTCGTTTCTTTTAGTCAAAAATTTTGTAGTTAAAAATGAATTTGGTTGCACTTTTTTTAGTTGAAAATTACATTATTTGGTTAAAAATTCGTGTATTAAAAAATCTTGTTTCTTGGTAGAAGATTATTCTTCTTGGTAGAAACTTCACATAAATAGTTATATTCAAGTAATTGGTTAAAAAATTATTTTAATGCATGAATAACAATTGAAAAATTATTAATCTGTGACAACTCAAAACAAATCTTATGTTGTACCTTCGATCTGCACAATTTATGAAAATTAGAATTGTTTTATTTTGCAGTTTACCGATATTTATTTCAAAATGGGAAAATTAATAATGATTCTTTATTTGTTAAATTAATGTTAATAGTATATTTAAAAAGATTTAAAAAGATTTCCAAAATATTCAGAAAATAATCTGAAAGATTTTAACGAATTATTTTAATTTGGCAGGATTTATTAAAAGTATGAGGGAAAACTCGAATAATATAACAAGTTATTTAGAATTTTCAAAAGAATTTCAAAAATAATAACAGATTTAAAAATATTTAGCTTAAGTAAGTATTTAGATTTTTGAAGATTTTGAAATCAAATTTTGAATCTTTTTAGGCATTTTGACAGGCTGACAAAGAAGAAATAAATTTGACTAAAATTCCTAGAAAAATTAAGAATGAGTTTATATTTTGAGTATAGCGTATAGCCTATGCTTTATTATACATTTTCACGTTTAAAACGGAATTTTTCAAATTTCTGAGTTTGAATTGTTTCATTTTAATCTTAAAAAAGGTTTGCTAACCGGGAAATGATTGAGAATTATTTTTCTGGAAAAAAGGCCACTCTGAAAAATTGTAGCTTCAAACAATGTTAGACAAAACTCCAACCTTCTAGCATTATTCTAAGAGAATATTATTATAAATAATCAACTGTTTAAAGAATTGTGTTTTTTAACTTGATTTATTTATAAACTCATTAGCATTTGAAAGTGGACCAAAATAAGACAATATTAGACAAAACTCCGACTTTCTAGCATTATTCTAAGAGAATATTTTTATAAATAATAAATTGTTTAAAAAATTATGCTTGTTAACTTGATTTATTTATTAAAGATTAATGGATTTTGATAACTATTTGTTACTATTTTATTGAAAATTGAACTTTTAAAACGTTAAAAATGGTTAAATTTGTGAAGTTTTCAATTTCCAGTTTAAAGGTCTTCAAAAAATAAATTTCAATTCTCAGCCTTGCAGAGCAGCATAATATATAGACATTCTATGAATGAGCATTGCTAATAAAAAGGGATTATAAGTACAACGGATACTAATTTCAAGATCGAAAGTATGCCCTCCTCTAGTCTGACGCGAAATTTACAGGGTAAAGGCAAGTGAGGGGTAGCAATGGTGGGGGTATACTTAGCCAGGTATCTATGCATGTCGGGCGATGACCGAAAATCTGGAACTCAAAGTAGTTGAGATAACATAAATACCGAAATCATAATTCCTAAAACTAGCACAATTGACCATACAAAATTACGAAGAAAATTTACTTAAATATAAAAAAAATAAAAATGGTTACGACGTAACAACGCAAATGTCACCTTGTCTTTGTCTTTTTTTACTTTTGTTAATTTTTCGACAAATAATTTTATTTAGTTTTTTATTTATTAAGATTTGGAAACTTGTGCGCGTAAGAGTGCTAATTTTAGGGGCAAAAATCGTATTGGAATATCCTCAGGAGTCAACTCATAATGAAGTGAATTTATGATTCCGGCAGTCTTAAAAAGTCAAAATGAATCGAAATGTGCACGCGCAGTAGCTAGAAAAAGTAATTTTGCTAAAAAATTGCAAGCGCAGCAGCTAGAAGAAGTATTTTTATAACTGCTTTTTAGCACGGGTTGGTAATTGGTAAATTCGTGCACGCTATGCATGCATCATAAAATTCCGCACATGTGACACAAGAATACTTCTTTCTCAACTTCCACCTCGATACTTGGACTTCAAATTAGGGTGGGCCGAAAAAAAGTGAATTTCGTGAATACATTTCTAATTGCAATCAATTAAGTATGGATTCCATAACGTTCCAAACTTGGGAAATTCACGCGCAAACTCTGATTCTGCTAGAGGAAAAGATCTCGGTTTGTTTTCAAATAGTAAAACCTCTACAGAAGCCAATTATGTTTAGAAGGTCTAGAATAGGAGTTTATTATTTTTTGTTCAATGTTCAACTTTCTTCTGCCTTCTTCAGTTAAATAAAAATCTCTTCTTTTTTAAATTTTTTTGTTCATTTAGCTTGTAAGGTTAAATAATTATTCTTGAAAAAATTTAAAGAAAATTTCATGTGATGTCCACAAAGTGGACAAAAAGTTGCAAATTTCAGAAAAACACGAAACTTTCTAACATTATTAAAAATGAGTATCATTAACGATGATACTAAATTATTTAAACAATTAATTTTTTGTTTTAAATAATTATCCACCATACTCTAATTGGCAATTAGACAAAAGTTAGAACATTTCAGAAAAGAACTGCAACTTCCTAGCCATATTTAATTTGAATATTATTAACAATAATAATAAATTATTTATACAATTAACTTTTAACCTTTAATTAATTATCCACCGCAATCTAATTGGAAATTGGACAAAAAGTGTAAAAATATTTCAAAACCGCAACTTTAAGAATTATCCAATTTGAATATTATTAACAGTAGTAATAATTTTTTTAAACAATACATAGAAGCATCTTATTAAGAGTATGAAGTCGTATTTTATGTATTAGCAATAATTTGTAGTAGAAAAACATAAACAAATCATAATTAGCGTCAAAAACCTGCAAATCCCATTTTCCACTTTTAGAGATACACTGAAAAAAGGATTACTTGTACCAAATGAATTTTGCTTGGCTGAAGCAATTGAAAGTCCTGTTTATTTTCAAAGAAATATTTATTTGAGACAAATAAATACGACCTGTTGGTCAGAGGGAAATATTTATTTGAATCAAAGAAATATTAATTGAAGACAAAAAATATACATTTTACACCAAATATTGTATAGGCTCAAGAAACCATTTACCACTTACCATGCGCGAGTGCAAGAAAGTAGTTATTACTTCAATTGTAGTACATAGTTTCCGAAATAAGTATCTGAATTTGTTTAGCTTAAATTATAATTACCATGGTCATTATTAAACATTTTTCATTAAACCAAAACACATAATTTAAAATCTTGATGAACCTGAAACAGAAAAATTCGATTAGAAATCCACCCCCAGCAGGAGTTGCGCTTGGATCCATCGAGTGTAAAGTATACAGCGTTGACCACGACGCTACGCAACGTACAACTTATAAAGGCGGAAAACCGTATTTAAACCTCACCTTCAAATCAAAAACATGGCTATTTAATTTAACAACATATATCTTTAGTCTAAGAAAGTATTCATATGAAACAAATGACGCTAAATTATAAAAAAATTTTACTTCAAAATGTAATTATTTCGTTGGAATAAATGTTTATTTGTTATGAATAATTTAATTCTAGTAATCAAATAAAATATTTCCATCCACTAAAGAAATACATGTTTATGTAAAACAAATACCATTTTCATCTAAATAAATGCTCCATTGCTATAAATGCATGAACTCTTTGTGATAAATAAACATATTATAATTTAAGTAATATTATTTTGAATTAAATTATTATTTCTTTAATTTAAATAAACCTAAATTCTTGATTCAAGTATGGAAAAAGTATTGATTTAAATGCGTCAGAATCAAATCATAGAATCGAACTCTTTGAATGAAATATATATTTCTTTGAACGACTAATCACATTTCAACGAATATAGAACTTTTGAATCAAGGAAATCAATTTCTTGAATGTAAGAAATATTTATTTCAATGAAAAAAATACAGCCAGTGAATTCATTTTTTAGATCAACAAAAGATATGTGTCAGGTTTAGGTAAAAATTACTTCTGTTAAAGAATATTTTCTTAATGCTAAGAAACATGATTCAAGTAAATAAATTTATTTGGTGGTAAAAATGATTTTTTTAGGGAAGCTTAGGACCCGATAATAGAGACTTATGGGGGTGATATTAGTCCGGGAGCCAGGACCCGTTTGGTCCGTGGAAATAGGTCCCCGAAATTGTTTAATTTTATTTACCAACGATATGAGGTGCTTTCGCGAACTTACGGTCAAAAATGTGCAAAAATGTGCAAAAGAAATTGCATGCGTCTTAGAGCAATGGATAAAAATCGATTATTATAATATGGTTTTTTGGCGTTTTTTGCAAAAACTATGAGGCTGACGAAAAATCGC
>JAWWLR010000002.1:12372400-12392480 GCA_035041075.1 Acraspis erinacei
GGAGAGATAAAAAAGGACCGTTCGTATTTGGAAGAGGAGAGATACAAAATGGAACGTTCGTTCTGGGAAGCGGAGAGATACAAAACAAAAAGTTCGTTATGGAAAGAGGAGAGATACAAAATGTATCTATCGTTATGGGAAGATGAGAGGTAAAAAAAGGACCGATCGTATTTGGAAGACGAGAGATACAAAATGGAACGTTCGTTATGGGAAGCGGAGAGATACGAAACAAAAAGTTCGCTATAGTAAGAGAAGAGATACAAAATGGATCACTCGTTATGGAAAGAGGAGAGTTACAAAATGGATCGTTCGTTATGGGAAGAGAAGAGATAGAAAAAAAGGACCGTTGGTATTTGGAAGAGGAGAGATACAAAATGGAACGTTCATAATGAGAAGCAGAGTGATATAAAACAAAAAGTTCGTTATGGGAAAAGGAGAGATACAAAATGGATCGTTCGTTATGGAAAGAGGAGCAGTAAAAAAAGAACCAATCTTTTTTGGAAGAGGAGAGATACAAAATGGATCGTTCGTTATGGAAAGAGGAGAGATAAAAACTGGAACGTTCATAATGGGAAGCGGAGAGATACAAAACAAAAAGTTCGTTATGGGAAGAGGAGAGATACGTTATGGGAAGAGGAGAGGTAAAAAAAGGACCGATCGTATTTGGAAGAGGAGAGATACAAAATGGATCGTTCGTTATGGTAAGATGAGAGATACAAAATGTGGTTCGAATGCGGTGTGCAAGTGATGGGTAAAGATTGGCAGAATAGAGGAAGAGATGGCGGCAAGAGAAGGAGCGTAAAAATATATGAAAAACTGTGGATTTAAGGTACAACAAGTGGCCTCGAATGGTTAAGAATCAAAGGGAACCACAGTATATGAAAAAAAGATTAAGAATAAAAGCAAATGGAATAATAGTGGCGAGATTGAGAATGGAAGAGAGTGTAAGAGCATGTAGGTGTTGGATGAATGAAGACTAGAATCTGTGTAGTTTGTAGGTATGAGTAAAAACATGGTTGCATGTGTTGGAGAGGCATGAAGGTGATGAATAGATTTCATGAAAGAGAAAGTGAAGTAGATTTTGAATGAAAATTGTCAAGCCTCAGAAAGAAGAATGGATGAAGAAGCTGAAAGGTTTGTTAAGCAAATGTGAGAGGAGGAGAAAGGGAGAGGGGGGGGGGGGAGAAAGAGCTCGTTGTACAGGAGAAGGAAAAAACAAACAATGACGCCTTAATAAGGAGAATTAGGAAGTAGTGTTACGGAATAGTGTCCAGTGTTTAGAATGGAAGTGGTAAGAGGAAACCAAAATACAGGGCAAGGTTACAAGCCTTTGGAAATAAGAATATAAAACAGGTGCTCAAAACCCGTAAAAGGAAGAGGGTATAAACAAATCAAAAATTCTTTTTTTTAATTTAAAATTTACTTAATTTTAATGTGGATTTCTTTTCATAGTTTGGTAATTTTCTACCGGAACCTACTTTGCAGAAAAATAGTTTTTTTGGTTAAAAAATTATTTTTTAACAGGCTGAAAATGTATATTTTTTAGTTGATAATTCATTTAATTTGTCGAAAATTAATCTTTTTTGTTGAAAAATCAACTGCTTGCTTAAAAGTTCATCTAGTTTGTTGCACATTTCATAATTTAAGGAACAAAAATTATTTCTTCTTGGTTAATAATTAGGTTGTGCCTAAACCCTAAGATAATGTTTGAGCTAGGCTCTCACAAAGGACCCTTTGTCGAAGAAAAACATCAATGTAAAATTAAAGTTCTTACCTGTCCAAATCCTGATACAAACATCTCGAATAATATCTTCGCTAGCTTTTTTTCCTGGAAGACCTTGAAGTCCAGGCTCACCAGGTTTTCCTGGAAAACCTCTTTCCCCATCTTTTCCCGGTATTCCATCTCTTCCAGGAATTCCTGGAGACCCCCTTGGCCCCTCAGGACCATCTGGACCAATTTCTCCTTTCTGAAAGATTTGCACCGATTTTTATTTAGAAAATTATTATTTGAAACAGTAAAAATAGGACGTTTCCTGGGCTATTACATGTTCCTTCTTCTGATTATCTAATAATCAATTTAAAATATATGCTTCAATTAAAAATATTATAAAAAACAACTAGTGATCATAAATTTAAAAATATTAAAATAGCTAGTTGTTTTTTTTTTTATATTTAATTCCAGTTCCACTTCTATGTGCAATTCCAATTTCAATCTCAAAATATCAGTTTCAAAAATTTAATTTCAATTCAAAAATTTTAAACGACGAGAAAATGCGTATCACACATTAAAATGTGGTAAAAATTACGTCTGTCTCACATAGCGCGCTTCTCGTAACGGCCGAACGCTAAGCGCTCAATATTTTTAATCAATTTCGGCACTCACTGTTTCGGGGCAGCCCCGGTAATAAAATAAATTCAGTATCAAGTGCGGTAATGTCAATCATAAGAATCGTCGTCTTTTCGGAACGGGCCAACGCTAAGCGCTCATTAGTTTGACGAAACTGCAATATTCACAATTTGAGGGCAGTAACATTGATTTAATAAGGTCAGTATCAAGTGCGGTACTGTCAGTCATATGAATCGCCCGCTTCTCGCAACGCTCGAACGCAAAGCGCTCAATATTTCGAATTATCTGCAACGCTCACTGTTTCAGGGCAGCAACGGTGATCAAATTAGGTCAATATAGAGTGCGGCCGTTGCGAGAAGTGGATCTTATTTTAGAAGAGTTGCTGCCCTGAAACTGTGAGTGTTAAACTTAATTCCAAATATTGAACGCTTCGCGTTCGGAAGTTGCACAAAGCGGGAGATTTATATAATTGGCTTTACCTCCAATAAAACTGGCTCACTTTGCATCCTTTCGCCACTCAGAGCAGTAAATGTACGTATCAGTTATGATAAAAACTTGCAAGCTTCGCGCTCCGCCGTTGCGACAAGAGGACGACATATTTATTTGAGACAATCGCACATGCATATGACCTTATTGCAAAACCGTTGCTGCCCTGAAAGGGTAAGAGTTGCAGTTGATGCAAAATATTGAGCGCTTAGCGTTCGACCGTTACGAGAAGAGGTAGATATATATGACTGAGACAATTGCACATGATTAAAACATTATTGTAGAACCGATGCTGTCCTGAAATAGTGAGTGTTGCAGTTAATTCGAAATATTGGGCGCTTTGCGTGCGACGGTTGCAAGATGCGCGCTATGTGAGTTTGACGAACGTAACGTTCACCAGATTTTAATGCGTGATACTGATTTTATGGTCGTTTTTTCTTGCAATGCTATACGGATACATCTTATGCTCAGATTTTGAGCGCTTGGCGCTCTATAGCGCTAAAACTGTCCATTTTTTTAAACATTTTTTTTATGGATATTTCATTGGGCCCTTCTATTCTACAAAATTACCATGTTTTAACCAAATCCACCGAAAAACATTTTCCTATGTATTCTCTGCGGGGTCCTTTCAAATTCAATTTCAAAATATTAATCTCAATTTTAAATTCAATTTCCCTTTTTATTTCAAAATTTCATTTTTAATTTCAATTTCAAAATTAAAAAATCAATATCCATAGTGATTTCAAAATTTCAATTTCCATTTTAATTTAAAAATTTCAATTCCAAATTTAATTTTAATTTCTACATTTCTTTCAATTTTAAATCACAAATTTCGATTTCTATTTTATATTAAAAATTTCAACCTCAAAATTTCAATTTCAAATTGATTTTCAACATTTCAATTTCCACTTAAATTTCAAAATTTCATTTTCAATTTCCATATTTCAATTTCCAAATTTTAATTTCCAAATTTCAATTTTAAATCACAAATTTCGATTTCTATTTTAATTTAAAAATTTCAAACTCAAAATTTCAATTTCAAATTGATTTTCAAAATTTCAATTTCCACTTAAATTTCAAATTTTCAATTTCCATATTTCAATTTCCAAATTTTAATTTCCAAATTTCAACATTTCAATTTTCATTTTAATTTAAATCTTAAAATTTTAAATTTCCATTTTAATTTAAATCTTAAAATTTCTATTTTAGTTTCAACATTTCAGTTTCAACTTCCACTTAAATTTCAAAATTTAATTTCAAATTCAAAATCTCAAATTCAATTTTCGATTGCAGAATTTCAATTTATATTTTATTTTAATATTTCTATTTCAAAATTTAAAATTCAATTTCAATCTTGAAATTTTAATTTCTACATTTATATTTTACTTTCAACATTTCGATTTCAACTTCCACTTAAATTTCCAAATCTCATTTCAATTTCAAAATGAAAAATTCAATTTCTAAAGTTTCAAACTCAAAATTTCAATTTCAACATTTCTGTTCGACTTTCATCATTTTAATTTCAACTTCCACTTAAATTTCAAAATTTCATTTCAATTCCAAAATTTCAATTTCACCATTTTAATTTAAAATTTTCAATTTCTATTTTAATTTAAATCTTAAAATTTCAATTTAAAAATTTCAATCTTAAAATTTCAATTTCTACATTTCTATTTTACTTTCAACATTTCAATTTCAACTTCCACTTAAATTTCAAAATTTCATTTCAATTTCAAAATTACAATTCTAAAATCACAATTCCAAAATTTCAACTTTATTTTCAATTGAAGAATTTCAATTTATGTTTTATTTTAATATTTCTATTTCAAAATTTTAAATTCAATTTCAAAATTTAAATCTGAAAATTTCAATTTCTTAAGATTTCTTAAGATTCTTAGTAAAATTGAAAATTCTTTTGTTATTTAGAAAAATTAATTTGAAGAGAATACTTAAAATGATTTAAAAATATTACCAAAATTGTCAAAAATGAATCTGGAAGATGTTAGGGAAATATTTTTAATTTTGCAAACATAATTTGAAAAATATTTAAAACTTCGATTTTTCAAGATTTTGAAATAAAAATAATTTAACTACTAATTTAAGAAGTGTTAAGTTTATGTAAAAAATGCATTTTAATGCAAATAATACTTTTTCTCTTATTTTGACTTCGTTTATCATTTAAATTTAGCGCCCTTTCCAATTTGAAGCGATAAGTTTTCCCGCGAAATTTAAATAATGTAATTATTATTAATAAAGATAGAAAATACGAGTTTTTAAATCCTGATTCAAAATGCTCATAAATGCTCATTCAATTCTTAAAGTACCCTCAAGAGACTTTCCAGATACTTGAGACCTGGCCAAGTCTGGCGCACATGTGCATGTCGTTAAACCCAAACCTCTCGAGAAAGAATTTTTCAATAGAATGCATCGCAAATCGAAGGCCCTTTTTTGGATCGAGTCGGTTCGTTTTTCGTCTCCAAATTCTTGGCAAATCGTGAGAAAACTTTTACGAACAAATTCTTGAATTTTACGAGTTTCAGCAGGGAAGGTCGGGAGATCTTTATAATTAAATTTTATATAACTGGCTGTTACTTAATACATATAATGCGTTTAAAATGCAGGTGTGATTTCAAATATCTCGCCAATAGTATTTTTCAGTTTAAAAACTAATATTGCGCAACAAATTTCAAATATTTAAACCTAAAATAAAATAAAAAATCTTCGTACCACAGCTCTTTTTTATAATTTAAACAATTTTAATTAACAAATACATAACTTTGTCAATGTTCACTACAATGATTTGGATTTTTCCGTTAAAAAAAGTGATATTCTTTAGTCACTGACTCAATATTGTCAATATTGAAAATACAATTGAAATTTTAAAATTACAGAAGAAATTTAAATTTCAATTTTTTAACTGAAATGAAAATTTTGAAATGGAAAATGAAAATGAAATTTTGAAATTAAAATGAAAAATTTACATTTTCGAAATAATATGGAAGTTCAAAATTTGAAATTAAAATTGAAATTGGAATTAAATTTGAAAATGGTATTGAAATTTTTTAATTTAAGTGGAAGTTGAAAGTCAAAAAAATTTAGAAATTGAAATTTTAAGATTGAAATTTTGAAATTGAATTTTAAAATTTCGAAATAGAAATATTAAAATACAATGAAAATTCTGAAATTGAAAATGAAGTTGAGTTTTGGAATTGAAATTAAAGTGGAAATTGAACATTTTTAATTGAAATAAAGAAATTCAAATTTTAGAATCGAAATTAAATTTTGAAAATTGATTGGAAGTTTAAATTTAAATGATGAAAGTCAAATCGAAATTTTGAAATTTTAGAAATCGAAACTTTATAAATTGAATTTTAAATTTTGAAATTGAAATATTAAAATAAAATGGAAATTGAAATTCAGCATTGAAATTGATGTTGGAATTTTTTAATTAAAATTGAAATTCGAATTGAAATGTTGAAATCAAAATGGAAATTGAATTTGAAATTGAAATTAAAATTTAGAAGTTGAAAATGAAATTTTGAAATTAAGATGGAATTTCAAATCTTAAAGTTAAAATGGAAATTTAAATTTTGAAATCGCAATGGATATTGAATTTAAAATTTTGAAATAGAAAAGGAAATTTTTTAATCAAAATTCACATTAAATTTGTAATATAAATGTGGAAATTGAATTTTTAATTTTGAAATTGAAATGAAATTTTGCAATTTAAGTGGAAGTTGAAATTTTGGAAGTAAAATAGAAATGTAGAAATTGAAATTTTGAAATTTCAATTTCTACATTTCTATTTTACTTTCAAAATTTCGATTTCAACTTCCACTTAAATTTCAAAATTTTATTTCAATTTAAAAATTTAAAATCAAATTTCAACATTTCAATTACACATTCAATGTCCATTTTGATTTAAAAATTTCATTTTCTATTTCAAAATTTTAAATAAAATATCCATTGTGATTTCAAAACTTAAATTTCCATTTTAACTTTACAATTTCAATTTCAATTTGAATCTCAATGTTAATAACAATTTTAATATTAATTTCAATTCAAAAATTTTAATTTCCATATTAATTTGAAAATTTCGAATTCCATCTTAATTTCAAAATTTCATTTTCAACTTCCAATTTTTAATTTTTATTACAGAATTTCAATTTCAAATCCAATTTCAGTTTTGATTTCAAAATTTCCATTCCAAAATCTCAACTACACTTTCAATTTCAGAATTTCCATTTAATTTTAATATTTCTATTTCAAAATTTAAAAATTCAATTTCAAAATTTCAGTCTTAAAATTTCAATTTCTACATTTCTATTTGACTTTCAACTTTTTAATTTCAACTTCCACATAAATTAAAAAATTTCATTTCAATTTCAAAATTTCAATTCCAAAATCCCAACTTTATTTTCAATGGCAGAATTTCAATTTCCATTTCCACTTATATTTCAAAATTTAATTTCAATTTCAAAATTCAATTTTAACATTTCAATTACAAATTCAATATCCATTTTGATTTTAAAATTTCATTTTCTATTTCAAAATTTTAAATTCAATATCCATTGCGATTTTAAAATTTAAATTAACATTTTAATTTTAAAATTTCAACTTCCATTTGAATATCAATTTTAATTTAAAAATTTAAATTTCTATATCAATTTGAAAATTTCAAATTCCATCTTAATTACAAAATTTCATTTTCAACTTCCAAATTTTAATTTTAATTACATTTCAATTTCAATTTCAAATGCAATTTCGATTTTAATTTCAAAATTTCCATTCCAAAATCTCAACTTCACTTTCAATTTCAGAATTTCCATTTTATTTTAATATTTCTATTTTAAGATTTCCATCTTAATTTCAAAATTTCATTTTCAACTTTCAAATTCTAATTTCAATTTCAATTTCAAATTCCATTTTGATTTAAAAATTTCAATTTCAATTTCAATTCCAATTTCAAAATTTAAAATTCAATTTCTAAAGTTTCGATTTCTAAAATTTCAAAAATTCTATTTGACTTTCATCATTTCAATTTCAACTCCCACTCAATTTTAAAAATTTAATTTCTTTATTTCAATTAAAAATTTTCAATTTTCATTTTAATTTCGAAATTTCAATTCCGCAATCTCAACTTCATTGTCAATTTCAGAATTTCCATTTTATTTTAATATTTCTAGTTCAAGATTTAAAAATTCAATTTCGAAATTTCATATCAATTTCAAAATCTCAACTTCATTTTCAATTGCAGAATTTTAATTTCCATTTTATTTTAATATTTCAATTTGAAAATTTAAAATTCAATATCCATTGCGATTTCAAAATTTAAATTTACATTTTAATTCAAAAATTAAATTTCCATATTAATTTGAAATTTAAAATTCCATCTTAATTTCAAAATTTCATTTTCAACTTAAAAATTCTAATTTCAATTTCAAATTCAAATTCCATTTTTATTTCAAAATTTCATTTTCAACTTCCAAATTCTAATTTCAATTTCAAATTCCATTTTGATTTCAAAATTTCAATTCGAATTTCAATTTCAATTCCCACTCAATTAAAAAAATTTAATTTCAATTCTAAAATTTTAATTTCTTTATTTCAATTAAAAATTTTCAATTATCATTTTAATTTCGAAATTTCAATTCCACAATCTCAACTTCATTTTCAATTTCAGAATTTCCATTTTATTTTAATATTTATATTTCAAGATTTATAAATTCAATTTTAAGATTTCAATCTGAATATTTCAATTTCTACATTTCTATTATTTGACTCAACATTTCAATTTCCAATTAAATTTAAAATTTTCAATACCACTTTAATTTTAATTTCAAAACTTGAATTTCCATATTATTTCGAAAATTTGCATTTTTCATTTTAATTTCAAAATTTCATTTTCAATTTCCAAATTTCATTTTCCATTTCAAAATTTCTATTTCAGTTAAAAAATTCAAATTTGAATTTCTACTTTAATTTTAAATTTAAAATTGTATTTCCAATTTCAAAATTACAATTTAAAGCAAAAAATTTCTATTAACTAAATTGTTTATAATAATATAAAAATATTGTCCACTCAGCTAATACGTCTTGAGGTTATTTCTAGAGAGTAGTTTCACTGATTCTGTTCATTAGGATTAGAGCTTCAATAATTTTTTTTTTACAAAATGCTGCTCTTTAAAAAAGAAAAAAAAATTTGTCGCCAGTCGCAGTGCGTCCCATTCTTGAGTCTCAGAGTCATTTCCAGTTTTATAAAATTTAATTAAAAAGATCTCCCGACCGTCCCTGCTGAAACTCGTAAAATTCAGGATTTTTTTCGGAAAAGTTTTCTCACGCTTTGCCAAGAATTTTGAGACGGAAAATTAACCGAGTCGATACAAAAAAAGGACGTTCTATTTGCGCGGCAATCTATTGAAAAACTCTTTCTCGAGAGGTTTGGGTTTTACGACTTGCACATGTGCGCCACACTTGGTCAGTCTCAAGTATCTGGAAAGTCTCTTGAGGGTGATTTAAGAATTTAATGAGCATTTATGAGCATTTTGAATCAGGATTTAAAAAAATCGTATTTTCTATCTTTATTAATAATAATTACATTATTTAAATTTCGCGGGAAAATGTATCGCTTCAAATTGGAAAGGGCGCCAAATTTAAATGATAAAAGAAGTCAAAATAGGAGAAAACATACTATTTGCATTAAAATGCATTTTTTAAATAAACTAAACACTTCTTAAATTAGAAATTAACTTGTTTTTATGTCAAATTCTTGAAACATCGAAGTTTTAAATATTTTTCAAATTATGTTTTGCAAATTTAAAAATATTCCCCTAACATCTTCCCGATTCATTTTTGATAATTTTGGCAATATTTTTAAATCATTTGAAGTATTCTCTTCAAATTAATTTTCCTAAATAAAAAAAGCATTTTCATTTTTACTAAGTATCTTAAGAAAATGTTTTTTATTCTTTTGAAGCCTTTCACAAATCTTATAAAGCTTCTAAATTTTTTTGTCTCCTTAACTTACTAGAAGTTTCTAGGGTAATAGGTGTTTGATATTTATTTATACATCAAAATTCAATAATTTTAATTACAAATTAAAAGTTTTTCAATAAAACAGTCAATATCGTGACGGTTGAAGTTTTTTTTAGTTTTAAATATTTGTTCGCTAATTACTGGTTTTAAATGAACATTCAAATCATTATAAATATTAAGCAATTGATCTTTTTCTCAATAAATTTTTTTTAATTTTAAAACTTCAAACTGAAACTATATTTGAAATTTAATAAATTTGAATATAATGATTAATAATAATTAAAAATAATTACGGATATATTATTTTAAAGTTATTTTAAAACTAAAAATAGTTTATAAAGTATCAATCGGAAGCTAAATTCCAAACGCTTATAATTTTTAATTTTTTATTCTTTAAAACGGCATTTTTAAATTCTACGAATTAAAAATATGCGCTTAAAAATTAAAGTCTATAATGGAACACTTTTTAAATTAAAGATTTTCGAATTACGTATTGTCAACTGAATAGTATAATTGAAATAAAAAATAAATCAACTTATTATTTTAAAAACTGTTAGAATTAAACTTGGACAGATTTTTTTCTACAAATTTGGAAAATTCTCAGACAAAAAACAAATTTCCTGTTATTTTCCGGGTTTTCCCGGTCTCATAAAATTTCCGATTATTTCCCGGTTTCCACGGTTTTTCGGTCCAGCGGCCACCTTGGAATTTTCAACAAAATATTTCTATTCCATAAAAAAAATGATTTTTTCTATCTAAAATAGAAGAATTAAATTTTCAGTTAAGACAATCAATTCTGAATCAAAAAATGAATTCTCTACAAAATAATGCAATGTTTTCACTAAAAAAGAAAAATTTTAAAACCAAAAATACAATATTTCAATTTTCAGTGAGAAAAGTAAATGGAAAACACCAGTTTTCGGCTAAATGAATTAATTTCCAACCATCAATATAAATTTTCAACGAAAATGTAATAGTTGCAGCTTCAGTCAACAAATTAATTTTCAGCCAAAAAGAAACCAATTTTCAATTTAAAAAAATTAGTTTTTAATTACCGTGATGAATTTTCAATACAAAATATGGATTTTTCAATCCACAAGACTAACGAATTTTCAACTAAATGTTGTTTTTTTTTTAATCAAAAAAATGAATTCTTAACAAGGAATAGAGAATTTCTATCAAAAAGGTGAATTTTCCACCAAAAATAATATAGGATAATTTTTAGTTAGTAAAATAAATTTTCCACAAAAAAACGAATTTTCAACAAAACAGTTAAATTTTCAACCAAAGAAACGAATTTTTAATAAAAAAGATTAAATTTCAATTAAACAGAGTATTATTTTGCTAAAAATAAGACGGATTTTTAATAGATAGTTTTATTTTCACCGAAAACAGGTAAATCTGCAAATGCAAATAGAATATTCAAATTTTCAGAAAAAAAATAATTTGCAATAAAATTAATGTAAGGTTTCTACGAAACAGTATAATTTTCAATCAAGAAGATTAAATTTCTATCAAAAAATATAAATTTTCGACAAAAAATGGAACTAATTTGCAGAATTCCTGAAAATAAAACCAAGAATCCATCGACCAAATTTGGACAACCACCATAACATGTTCCTATTAAAGTTAACCTTCTATTTTTATTAATTAGTGACACTTTTTGCCAATTATTTTTTTATAATACACTAGCATCATCGATCGATCAATCGATTTCAATTTTCAAATGAAGCATAATTTTTAATAAAAAAATAACTATTTACTTGGTAGAATCGAGCATTTTTGCAATTATTTTTTTATAATATATGAGCATCATCAACGATCAATCAACTTTTGATATAGCTTAATTTTGAATTTTTACAATAATTGAAATATCTTCAATTTTCACAATTTCTGATTGAAAATTCTTGTTTTTTGAAAATTTTTGAATTTCTAAGAAATATATTTGCAAATTATTAAATTTTAAAGATTTATAATTTAAAGCAATGTTCTTTTGAATTTTATTTTTTTAATAGATGAATTTGGAAGATTTACGATAGAAAATTCTTTAATTTTTCCCCTTGAAATTCTTCAGATTTGAGAATTTACAGTAGAAAGTTTTTTATTTTGAGTGTGTGTAAAAACAAATTCTTGGATGATTTTGAAAATCAAAAATCATGTTTTTCATTAAAATTTTTTTTTTAAATTGAAGAAATTTCGATTGTAAATAACCAAAATCACCGAAGTTTTAATTTTCGAAATGAACATTTTCATAATTTGTAATGATAAACAATTAAAATTTCAAGGTCTTCATTTTAAAGATTTACATATGAAAGTTCTTCAATTTTGAGGAGCTACATTTGAATTTGGATGAATTTCAAAATCAAAAGTCAAGTTTTCAAATTCTAAATTTTCCAAATTAAAGAAATTTTAATTTAAAAATATTAAAATTACAAAATTATTATTTGTAAAACTTAAAATTTGCCTAACTTTTAATTGCAATAAAAAAAGTTAAAATCTTCAATTAAAAAAAAGCAACATTCAAAACTCTACAATAATTTTGATGTCACAATTGAAAATTCCTAAGTTTTGAAAATATGAAATTGCCAATTATTTAATTTTCAAGATTTATAATTTAAGGGAATGTTCTTATGAATTTTATTTATTGAACAGTTGAATTTGGAAGACTTACAATAAAATTTTTTAATATTTTCCCCCCTTGATATTCTTCTATTTTGAGGATTTACAATAGACATTTTTTTTTATTTTCAGTGTGTGTAAGTACAAATTCTGGATGATTTTGGAAATCTAAAATCATGTTTTCAATTAAAAATTTTTTTAAATGGAAGAAATTTCGATTGTAAATAACCAAAATCATCGAAGCTTTAATTTTCGAAATGAAAATTTTCATAATTTTTAATTATAAACAATTCAAATTTCAAGGTCTTCATTTTAAAGATTTACATATCAAAGTTCTTCAATTTTGAGGAGCTACATTTGAATTTGGATGAATCGGAAAATTAAAAGTCAAGTTATCAAATTCTAAATTTTCCAAATCAAAGAAATTTACATTTAAAAATATTATAATTAAAAATAATAATTGTAAAACTTAAAACATGCCTAATTTTTAATTGTAATTAAAAAAGTTAAAATCTTCAATTAAAAAAAGCAAAATTCAAAGCTCTACAATAATTTTGAAGTCACAATTGAAAATTCCTAAATTTTGAAAATATGAAATTGCCGATTATTTAATTTTCAAGATTTATAATTTACGGGAATGTTCTTATGAATGTTATTTTTTTAATAGCCGAATTTGGAGGATTTACAATATAAAATCCTTCAATTTTCCCCCTTGAAATTCTTTAATTTTGAGGATTTACAATCGAATTTTTTTAAATTTGAGTGTGTGTAAATAAAAATTCTTGGATGATTTTGAAAATCAAAAATCATGTTTTTCATTAAAATTTTTTTTTAAATTGAAGAAATTTCGATTTTAAATAACCAAAATCACCGAAGTTTTAATTTTCGCAATGAAAATTTTCATAATTTTTAATTATAAACAATTAAAATTTCAAGGTCTTCATTTTAAAGATTTACATATCAAAGTTCTTCAATTTTGAATTTGGATGAATTTGAAAAACAAAAGTCAAGTTTTCAAATTCTAAATTTTCCGAATTAAAGAAATTTTAATTTAAAAATATTAAAATTACAAAATTATTATTTGTAAAACTTAGAATTACAAAATTATTATTTGTAAAACTTAAAATTTGCCTAACTTTTAATTGCAATAAAAAAAGTTAAAATCTTCAATGAAAAAAAAAGCAGCATTCAAAACTCTACAATCAAGATTTATAATTTAAGGGAATGTTCCTATGAATTTTATTTTTTTAATAGTCGAATTTGGAAGACTTACAATAGAAATTTTTTTTAATTTCCCCCCTTGATATTTTTCAATTTTGAGGATTTACAATAGAATTTTTTTTATTTTCAGTGTGCGTAAATACAAATTCTTGGATGATTTTGAAAATCAAAAATCATGTTTTCAATTAAAAATGTTTTTAAATGGAAGAAATTTCGATTGTAAATAACCAAACTCATCGAAGCTTTAATTTTCGAAATGAAAATTTTCATAATTTTTAATTATAAACAATTAAAATTTGAGGGTCTTCATTTTAAAGATTTGCATATGAAAGTTCTTCAATTTTGAGAAGCTACATTTGAATTTGGATAAATTTGAAAATCAAGAGTCAAGTTTTCAAATTCTAAATTTTCCAAATTAAAAAAATTTTGATTTCAAACTATTATAATTAAAAAATAATAATTGTAAAAATTAAAACTTGCCTAATTTTTAATTGTAATTAAAGCAGTTAAAATCTGCAATTAAAAAAATAAAATTCAAAGCTCAACAATTTTGAAAAGTCGCAATTTAAAATTCCTAAATTTTGAAAATATGACATTGCCAATTATTTAATTTTCAAGATTTATAATGTAAGGGCATTTTCTTTTGAATGTTATTTTTTTAATAGTCGAATTTGGAACATTTACAATAGAAAATCCTTCAATTTTCCCCCTTGAAATTCTTTAATTTTGAGGATTTACAATAGAAAATCCTTCAATTTTCCCCCTTGAAATTCTTTAATTTTTAGGATTTACAATAGAATTTTTTTTATTTTTGAGCGTGTGTAAATAAAAATTCTTGGATGATTTTGAAAATCAAAAATCATGTTTTCAATTAAAAATTTTTTAAATTGAAGAAATTTCGATTGTAAATAACCAAAATCACCCAAGTTTTAATTTTCGAAATGAAAATTTTCATAATTTTTAATTACAAACAATTACAATTTCAAGGTGTTCATTTTAAAGATTTACATATCAAAGTTCTTCAATTTTGAGGAGCTACATTTGAATTTGGATGAATTTGAAAATCAGAAGTCAAGTTTTCAAATTCTAAATTTTCCAAATTAAAGAAATTTTCGTTTTAAAATATTATAATTAAAACATAATAATTGCAAAACTTAAAACTTGCCCAATTTTTAATTGTAATTAAAAAAGTTAAAATCTGTAATTCAAAAAGTTAAAATCTCTAATTAAAAAAAATTACATTCAAATCTCAACAATTTTGAAGTCACAATTTAAAATTCCTAAATTTTGAAAATTTGAAATTGCAAATTATTTAATTTTCAAGATTTACATTTTAAATTTATGTAATTTGGAACGTTTTGAACAAACAAAATTTGAATGAATTAACTTGAATATTAAAAATTTAATAATAATATTTTAATTATAATTTATATAAAATTAATAAAATATATTTGATATTCGGTTAAGAAAATGTATTGAACATTTTTTATATCAAAACTTACTGATCCAGTTGGCCCTCTTAAATAAAAATCTCCTTTTGAATCCATTCTTTTATCCACTTGAGAATAATTTGGATTTGGATAACACAATGTGCAAGGTGGGCCTGGTGGGCCCACTGGTCCCTGAAAATTATTTTTAAACAAATTTATTTTTCCTAAAACTATATATATTTGATTAATTAAATTTTGTAAATATTTCTTTTACCGGCATTCCAATATCGCCTTTCGGACCCGGAAACCCTGGAGATCCAGTACCTCCACTTGGACCTATCAAACCTGGTACGCCCTACAATAAAATAAATTAAATTAAAAAATTGATTATATTCAACGTTTTTATTTTTTATTAATATTTACCGAATCTCCCTTCTCGCCTTTTATTCCAGGAAGTCCTATAAAAAATTAATTTGTTTTATTTTTTAAATTAACTCGAATTGAACAGAAAATTTTCTTATATATGTTTTCATTATGATCATTTCAAGTAATAATTGAATTCAATTAATTTTTTTTATCGAAGAAATAACGGATTTTGATCTAATAACCGAAATCAAAATTTGTATAGGATTGAGATGTGAAAAAAAATTTCTCGCTAGGTCCGCGCTGTGATTCGTACCCAACCGGCAATCTGTAGGCTGGGTTCGCATCCCAGCGGAAATATGAATTTTTTCACACCTAAATACTATAATTGAATTTTTTATACCTATTTTAAATAATTTTTAAAATACCTACCGATTTTACTGTTATATCCTTTTTCCAAAATCTGCGAATTTGCCTGAATTAAATAAAAATATTTTAGAAATTGTCTTATGTTTCATGAATTTGAATTAAAATTTTCAAATCTATTGTTTACTCTCATAGTAATAATAAGTAGAATATATTTTTGAATGTTTTCCCCTGTTTATACTCACGATTGTACTATTTAAAATTAAGGGACAAATATTGTTGCATTGCTGAACATTTTTTTGCACTGATCTAGCATTATTGCCCTGGAAAAATTGCAAAGTAATTATTAAATTTATTTCAACTACGAATTAACACACTTACTGGAATTTCTTGACAAGTGTCTCTTTCTGGTTGAGTGGGGTCGCAATTTAGTACCATCCACTGCAAATCAATCTAAGAAAAATAGCTAACTTAATATATTTAGAATTTTTTTTAAATTCTAAAAAATATTTAGAGTTCTGAATTTAAAAAATTTATTTTCTTTTAGCTTACTGGCAACGTTGCATTGCCTTTAAATACTTTCGCGAGCGCAATGTTTCCGCTGACATCGATAAATCCACGTAAATTTATTCCCTTAGTTGCAACTTTCTTGCAATCAATGTAAAGAACGACACTTTGATAAAATACTCCAAAGTGAATCTTGTGCCAATTTTTATTGAAAATCTAAAATCAAATCATATGCAATTATAATTAAAAGTTTAATTTATAATTTTTCACGATATATCAGTAAAAATAGTTTCATTGGTAAAAGTTTTTAAATAAGTCCAGGTTACCCTGCTATTTTGATTAACTAATTACCCTTTTTGTCAATTCTTTTTTATAATGCACTCGCACATCAATAGGTCATTCGAATTCAATTTCGAAGACAAAGTAATTTTTAATACTAAATAACAATTTTAAATTACTATTTATTTGGTAAAAGTTTAATAAGTTCAGGTTACCCTGCTGTTTTACTTTATTCATTACCCTTTTTGTTCATTATTTTTTACAATACACTAGCATCGTCAATCCATCAATCGATTTCAATTTCGGGGGAAACCTCATTTTTATTACGAAATAATCATTTCAAATAACTATTCATTTAGTAAAAGTTTCTTCATAAATCCAAGTTACCCTTCTTTTTTTATTAATTCTCGTTCCTTTTTGCAAATTCTTTTTTATCAGCAATCAGTCAATCTATTTCAGGGATCTATTTCAGATCAAAAGATTTTAGGAAAAACATAATCTTTAATACAAAATAACTATTCATTTGTCATTTTTTAAAAGAAATCCACGTTACAGTTCTATTTTGATTAATGATAATTTTTGCCAATTCTTTTTTATAATACACTAGGATCAGTAATCCAAAAATCGTTTTCGATTTCGAGAACAACATATAATTTTTATTACAAAATAAAAATTTTAAATAACTATTTATTTGGTCAAAGTTTTTTAATAAGTCCAGGTTACACTTCCATTTTAATTAATTAAAGATACTGTTTGACATTTTTTATAATACACTAACATCATTAATCAATGAAAAGATTTTAGGGAAAACATAATTTTTAATGCAAAATAACTATTCATTTGTTAATTTTTTTAAAGAAATCCACGTTGCAGTTCTATTTTGATTAATGATAATTTGTGCCAATTTTTTTACAATAGAATAGCGTCATCAATCCATTAATGGATTAATAGATTTCGGGGAAAACATAATTTTTATTACAAACTTAACAATTTTAAATAACTATTTATTTGGTAAAAGTTTTTTAATAAGTCCAGGTTACACTTCCATTTCAATTAATTAATTATACTTTTTACCATTTTTTATAATAAAATAGCATTATCAAACGGTCCAAAGATTTTAGGGAAAACATAATTTTTAATACAAAATAACTATTCATTTGTTATTTTTTTTAAAGAAATCCACGTTACAGTTCTATTTTGATTAATGATAATTTTTGAAAAATTTTTATAATAAAATAACGTCATCAATCGATTAATCGATTTCGATTTCGGGAACAACAGAATTTTTATTTAAAAAAAAAACATTTTTAAGATAACTTTATTTTCTAAAAGTTTTTTAATAAGTCCAGGTTAAACTTCCATTTTAATTAATTAATGATACTTTTTGCCATTTTTAAAACAATAGCATCATTAATCAATCAATCGATTTCAGGTTAACCATAATTTTTAATACATAATAACTATTCATTTGGTAAGAAAGTTGTAGAAAGTACAGGTTATACACTTTCATTTTGATTAATGATATTCCGGAAAAGAATCTAAGAACATTTTAAAGAAATTTAATAGATATTTATGGCTGCCAGAAGCTTGGAAGAAACTTAAAAATATTTGATTTTTGCAAAAATTTTTAAATCCCTCGATATATTTTTTAATTTTGTTTCAAATTTATTTTTTTTCGAAGAAAAATTGCTTCAAATTTTCCACGAAATTTTTAAAAAATTTGCGTTTCAAAATGCTTAAAATGCTTTTAAATATTTTGTTAAAAATCTATTTAAAACTTCTAAAACTTTTAAAACTTCTTAGTATCTCTCCAAACTATTCAAATATTTTGTAAAATAAATAAAAATCTTGGCAATTAAAGAAATTGCCTAAAAATCTTCCGATTCTTTTTACACAATGTGGAGAATACTTTGAAATCGTTTTAAATATTCACTTAAAATTAATTAAAAAAAAATAATTTTAGTTACTCTCCGAAAACCTTTCAAACTTTTAATTTTTCACACACGTATTTTTTCCATCACACAGCACATTATGGGTCTCGGAGAATCTGTGCATTTTTCCGCAGTCTACCATTTTAAAACTACTCATCCGAGCAACTTTCAAAATTTCTCAAAAATTCTGCAAAGATTATAATATTGAATTTTTTTTTAATTTTTTATATTTCTGACTACAATTTCTGCCTTAAAAAAATATTCCTGACGAAAAAATATTTATGGGTTTGAGAGACCTTGAAAGTGCTCCGCTGTTTAATATAAAAAATCTTCTATAGGGATCGACAAAATAAATATACAGTGAAACCCTGAGTTAGTGCCGGTTTTGGGGTGGATGGTGGACCTCTATCTGGAGACTCCGAACTATTTTGTTTATCTTCTGTTTTTTAACTCTCCTGCCTCACTTTCTCTCTCTCTCTCTCTGTTTTCCACTCCTGATTGCACACCACACATCCCCCCACTGCTCCTCTCACCCAACCCAGCGACGCCGCGTCATTTCAATTCTCGGAAGAAATAACTTTGGGGGTCCTATCTCCCGGATTCACTGTAATTTGTGTCTTACAAATCGGCTCCCGTAGTAAATTTAACAGATTAAGAAGAGGAAGAAGATCAGGAGAAAGAACATTATTCTTGTGTGAGAAAGTCCACGTGCGGGATATATTGATTATCGTGGATGAGGCACTACAACTTGATTCAAGGACTATCTTCTACACGTGGATCATGCACAATCTTACCCCTCCCTCCCAGTGGGGTACAGCCTCTGGAAATATACATAGAACTCTTGCATAGCACCCTTTTAAAATAACTTAGTCAGTATACCGCTCCAAATTACAGTCAAACCTGGATTTAAGGTCAATTTTGGGGCTGACCTTGACATTAAATCCAGTGTCGGAACAATTTTGTTCCTCTCCTGTATACTCTCTCTCTCCCTACCCCCCTTTTTCTCTCTTCTTTCTCTCTCTGGTTGATGAGGTGTGAGTGAACATCGCACCCCCCCCCCGCAGCTCTTCTAATCCAACCGCGCCAGTAGCTAGGTAGGGGGCGTTCTGGATACAAATTTTCCGCACGATTAGCAAACTTGCGGCTAGAGCGCAGAAAGCTGTGAGACTGGTTTCGCTCCTTTTGCTGACATACGAATTACAGTGTTGTATCCGATTCTCCCTTTCGATATTGAAAATCAATACTTGAACCCGGGAATGGAAATATTTCACCCAAAAATACGAAACAGGATATAATATCTGACGTCACAATATCAAGTGAGGGTCAGCGTATTCGAAGCTTCTCGGAAATACCATAAATCATATGTCACCTTGTCACCTTAAAAGGCTAATTTCATACCATACGTTGATCAATTCTAAACAAAGTCTTGCGCGCTACAACAAATAAGAGAACGCGTTGATGGACATACGATTGGGAGGAGAAATTACAGTTTGGAG
>JAWWLR010000002.1:12481162-12492900 GCA_035041075.1 Acraspis erinacei
CTTCACCAGAAGCACTGTGCTCTCTTTTCACGCTCATTTCTGTTAGAAATTTGAAAAAAAATCAATTTTTTTGTAAATAATTATATGAACTTTTTAATTTATTTTAATCAAAATTTCGTACTTGATCTCGAGCTACTCGTGGAATGATCGGATCGCACTTTACTCAGTTTTGTTCTGCCTCTACCCTCAGTTTTGGGCTTCCTTTTTGGCTGTACATAGACGTCTTCTATTTTCGAAATATCAATAGATTAATAAATTAATGGAAAAAATATATCTAAAGAGTGGCGATTCAGGAGATGATTCCAAATTTCCGGTCATTTACCGGTTTTTCCCGGTCAAGTTTTTCAATTTTCCCGGTCACCCAAAATCCTCTAACACAACACAGCGAAATTGTTTAAATAATTGAATTTGGCAGGGTGACTGCCGGACCGGGAGACCGGGAAATGACTGTGAGTTTATTTTTTGGCCGAGAATCTTAAAAATTTTTAGAAAAACAAATCTTCTAAATTTGATTTTAACCACTTTTTAAATAATTAGTTTAATTTTTATGCAGTTTAAAAAACTTCAACAATTAAAAATTAGAAGCGTTTGAAATCGAAGATTTTGAAATTTTGAAATAAGAAAAAGAGCAGTTACCTCATATTTAGAAATATCTGAATGTTCATTTACAATCAGTAATTTTAAAATAAATATTCGAAACTAAACAAAAAAACGAAATTTTTAACGTTACAATTTTAATTTTTCTATGTAACCAAATTTAGTTTGTAAGGCAAATTTTTGAATTTTGATGTATAAATAACAATTGAATACCAACTATTTTGAGACAAAATTTTGATTAAGTTGAAGAGATATTTAGAAGAATTGAAAAAATTAAAAATTAATTAAAAATTTGAAATAATTTTCGAATACAAAATTTAGAAGCTTTTTAAGAATTTTAACAGGCTTCAGAAGAATAAAAAACATTTTCTAGGAAAATTTAAAATGATTTTTTATTTTAATAAATAATTTCAAGTGAATATTTAAAAAAGATTTATAACGATTTACAATATTTTCGAAAAGGAATGTGAAAGATTTTAAGAAAATTTCTTTAATTTGGCAAAATTAAAAACATTAATTTAAAAAAAATGTAAAACATCATGTAGATAGTTCAAGATTTAAAAATATTTCAAAGCATTTTAAGGATTTTAAAAATATTTAAAATAAAAATCATTTAACTTTTAATTTGAACAAGGAATTTTCAATTTCTTACAAATTTATAGTACAGTTAGAAAAATTAGTTATAATAATTGAATTTTAAGCCAAAAAGATAAATTTTAACTAAAATGATGAATAATTGAAATACTTGAATTTTCAAACAGAAATATAAATTTTCAACAAAAAAATTAATTTTCTACCAAAAAATACAATTTTTTTAAAATATGATTTTTTTAAGGAAAAAATTGAAATACTTTTTAATAAAAGAGTTAAACTTTCAACCAAGTAATTTTATATCCAACCTAAAATATGAGAGTTTAACTAAATGATCCATATTTAACTGGTATACTTGATTTTTTAACCAACAAGAAATATTATTATACAAGAAGATTAACTTTCAAAGAAAAATAGAATTTTCTTTTAAAAAATCGATTATTTAACAAAAAACGTGTATTTTCAATTAATATAGTTGAATTTGATATTCAAAAACAAAAAATTTCGACTAAAAATCGAACAGTTGAATAAATTAATTTTCAACAAAACTGATGAATTTTTAACTAAAATTATTATGAATATTTGACTGGGATAGTTAAAATTATGAAAAAGAGCAATTTTCAACCATATAGATTAATTACGTATAAAAAAGTAGAATTTCCCACAAAGTAGATAAATTTTCAAACAAATATTTGAATTTTTTAAAATCAATTTAAGATCGAAGAGAAATATATTTTCTTATAAAAAATTGTTTATGCTAAAAAAAAGATTTACAATTAAAAAACCGACTTTCGAACACCTTACTTTTCGACTCAATAGAGACAAAAATAATAATTGAAAAAAGAGGGAGAAAATAAAATTTTCAACCAAAAATAGAATAGTTCAATTTTCTCTTCAAAATGTATTTCTTTACAAAAAAAGGTGTTTTCAGAAAAATATTTTAATTTTTCTACTGAAATAGTTTAATTTTTAGATAAAAAAATATATTTTCTACAAAACAGTTACATTTTCAACCAGAGATGAATTTTCAATTCAAATTTTAAATCCTCCATAAAAAGTTAACTTTTAATAAATAAGTTTGACTTTTAACCAAGTAGTTGAATTTTTAAATAAGTAAATGAATCCGTAACTCAATAACAAAAACGCTTATATCCCCAACGACTGTAGACAATTATTTAAATAATGAAAACTTGAATTTTACTGCGTTCAGAACTAAACTCCCGGTTTTCAAAATTAAATTCCCGGTTTTCCCCAGTCAATGAAATTCCCGGTCATTTCCCGTTTTTCCGGTCATTTCCCGGTTTTTCCCGGTCAATCAAATTCCCGGTCACTTCCCGGTTTTTTTCGGTCAATTAAAATCCCGGTAATTTCCCGATCAAGTCGCTGCCCTCTCCTAATATTAAGGACTATTTTTTTAAACAAATTTTGATTATTTAATTAGTATTATTCTCAATGATTATTTTTCAGAATGATCCTCACCAGTAGAAGATCTGTAGGAAAGATCATCTGCTACAGAATTTGCTTTCAGAAACAATTTTCGAAAGTAGGTCTGCCTCTCATTAACACAAGGTGGTCGAAGCTCGTAAACCTCTCCTTGATGTATGTCAAATAGAGCTGTAATCTATTTAAATATATATTTTATTTAAATATATATATATATAAAAACATGTTTAAAATTGAAGAGATAACCAATTTTCCTCAAAAGTGATTGAAAAACATTTGATAAGAATATGAAAATAAAACAGCATTTTTTGAAAGAATATTCTTTTGAAGGAATCTGTATTATCATCGGAGCAGGACAGAAATTCTTAACGTCTTTTCAGACGAGATGGACCTATAAAATAACATTTTTTGTAATTAAAGTTTTTTCTGAAAAACATCTTCACTCCGCTGGGAATCGAACGACAGAACTTCCGATTGCCGGTCGGGTACTTTTCACATAAGCTAACTAAAGAGATCAAAAGAAGAATCTTTTTCCAGAAATACACGAATATTTTACAAGGTTTTACAAGTCAAAGGAAGGAAAGGGAAGGAGAAGATCTTTCTTCGAAAAAAAATCTACTACATTTTTAAAATTTTATAGCTCCATCTAGTCTGAAAAGACGTTAAGAATTTATGTTATTCTCTGATGATAATACAGATTCCTTGAAAAATTAGATTTGCAACACCTGGAAAAATAATTCCTGGATTTCTGAAAAAAGATTCTTCTTTCGATCCCTCTGGTAGCTTAATGGAAAAGGACCCGACCGGCAATCGGAATTTCTGTGGTTCGATTCCCTGCGCAGCGAAGGAAATCTTTTTTTCAGAAAAAATTTAATTAAAAATCTTTTTATTTCAAAGCTACTTCTAGTCTGAAAAGACGTTAAGTTCTGTGGTTCGATTCCCTTCGGAGCGAAGGAGAAGATTTTTTTTCAGAAAAAAATTTAATGAAAACAATTATTTTGAATTCAAGAATCGAAAAATCATTTTTTTTAATTGTAAAATGCGAATAGTATTTTAATTGAAAATGTTTAGACCTCGGGTGGTAAATTTGAGTGATCCCAAGAAGCTGTCGTAACAATTAACATGTGCACAGAGCGATCGAGTCCACGTAGAAGAGACGTAAAAACGACTCTTGCTGCTTCGTCGACTAATTCCCACCAAGCCATGATGTCAGGCACATACAATAATGACGGCAGTGTATGTCGAGCAGTCTTCACTTTCTAAAAAAAATTATTTTTATAATTATAACACATGCATGATTTCAGCTTTTTCGAAGCCAGTTGATTGCGCTGACAAACTGGAACAACTAGAAGCTAGAAGTTACCATAAATTAGCGACAATTTCCGGAAATGTTGGAAATGTTTGGATATTAAAATTTTTTTTTAATATCCAAGTTTTTAAATTTCAGTTAAATTATAAATTTGCCATGAATTACAAAAATATCCGTGATTATAAATAATGAACATAAATTACGACCAATTTCCGGGACATTTCCTAAACCTTTAGAAATTTTTAATTTCTTTAAATAAACAATGACGATAAATTTCCGGAAATTTTGTAAATGTTTAGATACTTTAATTTCTCGTTTTCCAAATTTAACAAATTTTATAAATTTATTTGAATTTCATAATTTTTCAGTAATTTAGCAATTTACAATAAGTTTCAAAAATTTCCGTAATTAACCAAAATTACCATAAATTATCGAAAATTTCCGGAAATTTAAACAAATGTTTCTATACTATAAATTTAATGTAATTTCCAAATTTTGAAAGTTTTTAAGCTTTTTTAAATTGCAAATTTGAAAAAATCTTAATTGATGAATTTTCCGTAAATTTCAATCATTTCTGTAATTATCAATAATGACCACAAATTACCGAAAGTTTCCGGGTTTAAAAACGTTTTGTATATTTAAAAAATTTTTTTATATAAGTTAAATTATAAATTTGCCATGAATTAAAACAATACCCGTGATTATAAACAATGAACATAAATTACGGAAAATTTGTAAATAGTAAATACACTGAATTTCCGTAATTTTTTTAATTACCATAAGCCGTAAATTATGGACAATTTTTGAAATATATATTTTTTTATTTAGATGCTTTAAATTTCCGTAAGTTTCCAAATTAATTTTTTTAAATTTATTCTAATTTCAAATTATTTTGTAATTTGTAAATTTTGCATAAATTTACAAAATTACAATGAATTACCGAAAATTTCCGGTAAGATTAAAAGTGCTTGGATACCATAAATTTGAAGCTTAAAAAATATATAATTCATGAATTTCACATAAATATCAATAATTTCCGTAATTATCATTGATTACCACAAATTACCGGAAATTTCAGAAACCTTTAGATGTTTTGAATTTCTTTAAATTACCAAATTTTTTAAATTCCACTTAAATTACAAATCCATAAATTCCTCATATTTCCGTGATTATAAATAAAGACACTAAATTTCCGAAAATTTTGTAAATGTTTAGATAATGTGAATTTCCGTTTTCTAAATCTTAAGAAATTTTGTAACTTTATTTGAATTTCAAATTTTTTTAGTAATTTAGCAATTTACAATAAATTAAAAAATTCCGTAATTAACCAAAATTATCATAAATTATCAAAATTTTCAGGAAATTTAAAAAAATGTTTCGATACTAGAAATTTCATTTAATTTCTAAATTTTGAAAGTTTTTAAACTTTTTTAAATTTCAAATTTGAACAAAATTTTAATTGATGGACTTTCCATAAATTTCAATAATTTCTATAATTATTAATAATTGCGACAAATTACAAAAAATTTCAGTTAATTTGGACATTTTCCTTAAATTCCAAAAATGTCCGCGATTATAAATAAAGACCATAAATTACCTCAAATTTCCGAGAATGTTGGCTAAATCACCGTAAATTTCCGGCAATTTTGTGAATTTTTAAATACGTTAAATCTCCGTACAATATATATTTTTAATTTCTTTAAATTTCAATTTTTTTTAGTTAATTTGTAAATTTGCCATAAATTTCCAAATTTTCCGTAATTAAACAAAATTTCCACAATTTACCGAAAATGTCTGAAAAATTAAAATAAAAAAGGTTTGGATACTATGAATTTAATTTAATTTCCAAATTATGAAAGTTTTTAAAATTTATGAAATTTCAAAATTTTTTAAAATTCTAATTGAAAAATTGGCCATAAATTTAAATAATTTCCGTAATTATCAATAATTACCACAAATTTCCGAAAATTTTCGAAATTCGTAAATATACTGAATCTCCGTAAAGTTCTAAATTTTTAAATTACCGTAAATCACTGAAAATTTCCGGCAATTTTGGAAATGTTTAGATACTTTAAATTTCCGAAAATTTCAAAATTTGTTAAATTTATTTAAATTTCCAAATTTAAAAAAAGTTAAAATACTATGAATTGCACTTAATTTCCAAGCTTTTAAAGTTTTTAGACTTTTAGAAATTTAAAAAAAAAAATTTTTTAATTATAAATTTTGCCATAAATTGCACTCATTTCCGTAATTATCAACAATTACCACAAATTACGACAGTTTCTATACATTTTTAGGAGTTTCTAGTTTCCAAAATTTTGAAATTTAGAACGTTTTTAAAATTCTTGGTAATTTATAAATTAACGATAAATATTCCAAATTCACATAATTATCCAAAACTAACATAAATTGCCGAAATTTTCCGGAAATTTTGGAAATGTTTGAATACTTTTTTTCAACTTAAAAAGATAAATTTTCAACAAAAAATATAATAGTTTAATTTTCATTTAGATAAATAAGTTTTTAGGCAAATACAATAAATTTTCAACCTAATAGTTGAATTTTCAACCTAAAGGTTAATTGTATAAAAAAAATACAATTTTTCAACAAAACCGATGAATTTTGAACTAAAAAAGATCAATTGTCAACAAAATTAGAATAGCTTAATTCCCATGTCAATTAGATAAATAATTTTTTTAGTAAAGAAAATAAATGTCCAAACAAACAGATGAATTTTCAACCACAAAAGTTGAAATGTCTATAAAAATACAGTTTCAAAAAAATTGGAATATTTAAAATTTAATAAAAAAAAAGAATTTTCAATTTAAAAAAAAACAACTAATTTTCAACCAAAATATTACATTTCGACCAAAAAGATTAATTTTCTACAAAAACAATACTTTCTAACAAAATATATGAATTTTGAACCAAACATTTTTATTTTTAATGGAATGTTTATCCTAATAGTTGAATTTTTAACCAAAAACGTTAATTTCCTACAAAAAAAGGCCAGTTTTCAACAAAATAGATGAATTTTCAAACACAATTATAAATTGTCTATGAAAAAAAATTTACCTAATACGTTATTTTTTAACAAAAATGTTAATTTTCGATGGAATTCTTAACCTTATACTTGAATTTTTAATAAAAAAAGGTGAATTATTTATCAAAAATATTCCTTTTCTACCACAAAAGATAAAGTTTTAACAAAAGACAAAATTTTGCAACCCAATAGTTGAGCTTTCAACTGAAGATGATTTCAGTTAAAAATTTAATTTAAAAATATATTAACGAAGTTTTTACACTTTGAATAACAAAAAAAAGAAGAATTTTTTAAGTAAAATGATGAATCATCAAGCAAAAATTTATTTAATTGCAAATAATGCAATAAAAATTGAGAAAAAATGTTCTTTATTTATTGTAAAAGTACATGAAATTTCATCGAAAATGGTTATTTTTATCAAATAGCTGAATTTCCAAATGAAATAATGAATCTTTAATGAAAAAAGACGATTTATCAACGAAAGAAAATTTTATGTCGCAAAAAATATTTTAATTTGAAAAAACAAAAAATTTGGATTCAACAAAAAGATACTTGAATCTCAAAAAAAAATTTATAATGAGATCCGGAGATACCTGAAAAATGTAATTTTTAAATGTTAAACCAATTTTTTGTCATATTTTTTAATTGAAAAAAATAGTCTACCAATTTGAAAGAATTTTAATTAATTGGAAAAATGGTGTCATTTACAGTGAATTTCAAAAAAAACTTTTTATAAAATCCATAACAAAATGTTGGAAAATAAACCGAGATATTTTGCTAAGAAAAGAAAATGCGAGATGAACTTTAAACGCTAAAAGACACGACTTGTTTGAAGAAAAAAAGGATGTGCCATATCTTCTCTGAGAACGCAATTTAAAAATTTCCATTTCTGAAAAATATTTTCCGAGTCATCAGCGACCAGCCGGGACGGCGAGCTAAATTTGATATTTCCTTAAGGGTGGAGGTTTACATTGTGCATTGTACACTACCCAGAGGCTGAGAAAAGAAGTATTTTTTATATTTTTTTGTTGTGAAGAATTTTTAAAAAGAATTCACTTGTATTATAGCTTCTTCGACGGCCCTTCCGGTCTCTTCGAAGAGAGTGGTGACGTCCAAGATATGGCATGGTAGATGTTCGAGTGTGTGAAGAAGAGCTGGCCCCAAGTGACGAGTGTGGCAGTTGTCGTTTCCGCATAGTAAAATCCTTGAGCAGCTGGTGGACCTTGAAGTGGCCTTGCCGGTTCTATGACAAAAGAATAAATTATACTGCTGACGTAAAAGTTTAGTGTTTGGCCTCTAAAGCTTAAGACCTTAAGTCCACTCAATTTCCAGCCTATTTACTAAGCTGAGGTTCTTGGAAAGATTTGTGTCCCCGAGATACCTTTATTTTATTTCACTAGACTATTTTGTGCGTGCTTACTTTTTTATTCATTTTTATTATTTACCCAATTTTTGAATAACTATTTTTTTTAAATTACTATTATAACTATTTATTCGAAGACTTACATTTTTTTATATCATTTTAGATTTTAGTGAAGTTCGATATTGTGAAAAAAATTAATCATTGATACATTAAAATAATTTCTACTTTATATTTTTATAAAAATTATAATTTTAATAACATTTTCAACTAATTTCAGAAAAGTTAAAATATATTTGTGAAAATTGAACTCTGATACTCATTTCACAACATCACTTGAAGTAAATAATAAATTTATCCTGATTAATTAAAATGAATTACAATTTAATCTTTATGTAATTTAATATTGTGAAAAAAATCAGGTAATAATTAATTAATTTTATCATAACGTAAAAAAAATTAAACTATAATTTTCATTTACGCATTTAAATCATTTTCATGTTACTTTTTATTTTTAATTTTCACTTTCATTTCTGAAAATTTGATTTATCAGTAACCTTTTATACCAATTTCATAAAAAGTTAAAGCACATTAATATATAAATCTAAAAATTGAATGCAGATGCTTATTTCACAACATCAGAATCATTTAAAAAAATTATGTAATTGAAATAGGGATGTTTTAATATAAATAAAAAACTTGTATTATGCAAATTATATCCAATATTCAATTATATAACCTTCGAAAAAATAGGCAATTTATATCGCCTAATTTTAAGAAACAAAACTATAATCTTTATTTAATTTATTATTTTGAAAAAATGATTCAGCTAATAATTAATTAATTATTTCACAATATGGGAACCATTTTACTATAACTATATTTTAAAATAATTCCAGAAATCAGAAGTTTTAGTAGAATAAATTAACAGTTAATAAATTCAAAACATAAAAAGCATTAAGCAATTATTTTCATTGAATCATTCCAAGAATTTCTTCATTATATTTTCTTTAAATTTGAAACAGCTTTTCTATAAATTTAATTTATTAATAATCTTTAAAAATAATTTCGAAAGAATGGCAATTATTTACTTATAATTTTAAAAAATTGAATTAAGATACTCATTTCCCTTCACAATTCATGTTACTTAATTTAAAACATCTTAAAATTGAACCTTGATGTAATTCAATATTGGTGTCAAAATTAATCAACTAAAAATTAATTAAATAGTTCACAACATAAAAAGCCTCAAGCAATTATTTTCATTGAAAAAATCAAATTATTTTTAATTTTATATATTTAAAAAAATTGGTGTTTTAATTTCTTGAATATCTTTATTTCTTTTGAATTAATTCCAGAAAATTGAACGTTTAACAAAATTACTTAGTAAATATTCAATAATTTCAAAACAAAAAAAGCATAAACCATTATTTTCATGGAAAAATTTAAATAATTTTGATTTTAAATATTTTTTAAATTTAAGCCTGTCTTTGATTAACATTACTTAAATATAAAATTTTAACTTTTAATAGTTAATTAATGAGGAAATAACATAAAAATCATATAATAATTATTTTCATTAAGATGTATGTACATATAATTTTGAAAATTGAATTCAGATACTGATTTTCCAACATCGCTAACATTAGAAAAAATTATTGTAATGGATATATTTTAAACAAAAAATAAATTTTATTATAGGAATAATAGCGAATATTTTATTAATAATCTTTCTAAGTTTAAAACAATTAAAATAAATGTACGTATAATGTAGAAAATTGAAGTTAGATACTCATTTCACAACATAAAAAGCCCCAATCAGTTATTTTCATTGAAACAATCAAATTATTTTTAATTCACATAGTTTTTAATGCAAAACTCCATTTCTAAATATTTGGATTTGTTAATATATTTTAAAATTATTCTAGGAAATTTAATTTTTAATATAATCAATTAATAATAAATAAATCATTTAAAAAAGCATCAAACAATTATTTTAATTGAAATACTCGGATAGCTTTTACTTTATATTTTTAAAATCTATAAATTATTTTACTCAAAATTTAAATCAATAATAAAATGTTATACAAACTTTAGAAAAATTTAAACGTATGCATATACAATATTGAAAATTTAATTCATATAATTATTTCACACCGCCTCAAACATTAAAAAAAAATTAATTAATTATAACTGATTATAATGAAGATATTTAAAATAAAAACAAACTATTCTATTAAATTTTATTTTATAATTTTATTAGAATTTTAATTATTAATAACCTTTTATACTAATTCCAGAAAAAAATTAAAACATGTTCATATAATTTTTTGAAGTGTATTCAGAGACGAGGCAACATCAGAAAAATTCGAAAAATTTTGAAACTGAAATAGGGGTATTTTAAATCTAAATAAAATTTTATTAAACAAATTATATGCAATATTCAATTACATAACCTTAAAGTAAAGAATCGATTTATTTACTTACATTAAAAAATTAAAATTTAGTCTTTATGGAATTTAACATTGTGAAAAGAATTAATCAGTTAATAATATGTATGAATCAATTCACAATATTAAAATAATTAAAGAATGAATCTCTGCAAAACTTCTATAAATATCTTTTCTGTTAACCTAATCGAATTTTTTCTAAAGTAATAATTGTCCAATTTTTATTTATTCTTTCAAATTTGTTTTTGTTTTAAATTCTTTTTAAGTATTCTGTAAAAAATAATTTTGAAAACAAAAAAATCAATGAAAATTTTTCTAGAAATCTTCAGAGAATTTTTTCATTACAGATTTTCAAAATTTTTTTCAATCGCTCGATACGCTATCAAAACGGTCCTAAAAAAATTGAGAGTAGTCTTATCCAATGTAAAATTGTCTGGACTTTCAATTTATGCGATCGGAATTTTGAAAAAAATGCAATTTGAAAAAGGTATGGTTGTTTATTTAACAAAAAACGTGGTTTTGGAAATAAAATTGTGTTTCTTTCAATATTTTCGGATTGAAAGCATCTGTGGATTTCTACGATTTGTGGATTTTTTGCGGCCATGGACCGTAACCTTGAAAATATACCGGTAGGTTTAAAAAAAACATGGAGGCGCCAAATATGGCGGCTTTAAATGACAAATTTTTGTAATATATAATAATTGTACTTTTTTGAACGACAATTTTATTTCTATTTCCATGAAAATGTATAACAGAAGTGTTTTCAGGTCGCTGATTACGAATATGGTATCAGATTTTCAAAATTCAAGATGGCGGATCCAATATGGCGGCCAACAATGTTTAAAGTTGTTTCATTTACATGAAAATTTTTACTAGGGGTTTTTTTTGGTTCGCTGATTACGAATATGTTATCAGAATTTCAAAATTCAAGATGGCGGATCCAAT
>JAWWLR010000002.1:12528454-12548752 GCA_035041075.1 Acraspis erinacei
GAAAGTTACAATTCCAATTTAAAAATTAACATTCAACAAAAAGAAACAATTTTTCGACGATTTAAATTGAACAAAAATAGAATAGTTTTAACAAAATAGTTTAATCCTTAACTAATAAGATAAATTTTGAAGAAAGATGATTTTTCTACCAAAAAGACGAATTTTGAAAAAAATAGTTCATCCACAGCCAGACCGAAAAAAATTCAAACAGGAAAATTAATTTTCTACCCGAAAATACTTATTTTCAACAAAATACAGCATTTTCCAACAAAACAGTGGAACTCGAAATAATGAATTTTTTAAAAAAAGCTAATTTTATGCAAAGTAGTTAATTTTTCAACAAAATAGTTTAATTTGTATCTGAAATTATTTTATTTGTAAATTAAGTTTAATAAAATACCATGAGATTATTCAAAATGTTCAAATTATTTTCATTTAAAAATGAAAAAACCAAACTCTCAATTTTTTAATGAAAATTGTTTGAATAATTAATACTTTTGGTAAATTTTCAAAGTATCGTAGCAAACAATTATTGGAAAGATATCCTTAGTTAATTCCGTAAAAAATTGGGCCTATTTGCTAAAAAATAGAAAAACTCTGAATATTTTTGTGATAGATGTTTAAATAATGGATAATTATTGTCAATTATAAAAGTTTAATAGCAAAAAATAATATCAAAGACATTCTCAGTCGATTCCGTGAACAAATTGAGCCTATTCGTTTAAAAATAGCCAAAATCTGAATTTGTTCCTGAAATTTGTTTAAATAATTAATAATTATTGTCAGTTTTAAAATATTCAGAGTGAAGAGTAATCCCAACGATATTCTTATATAGTTTATTCCGTAAACAAATTGAGTCTATTCGTTTAAAAATAGCCAAACTTTGGATTTGTTCATGAAAAATGTTTAAATAATTAATAACTATAGTACATTATAAAATTTGCATAGCGAAGAGTAATCGCAAAGATATTCTTATGTAGTTAACTCAGTAAAAAATTAAGCCTATTCGTTGAAAAATATCTAAACTCTAAATTAGTTCCTGAAATTTGTTTAAATAATTAATAATTATTGTCAATTCTTAAATTTTCATAGTGAAGAGTAATCGCAAATATATTCTTATGTGGTTGATTCCGTAAAAAATTGAGTCTTTTCGCTGAAAAATAGCCAAACTCTGATTTTGTTCATGAAATTTGTTTAAATAATTTCTTATTATTATCAATTTCAAAATTTGCATAGCGAACAATAATCGCAAAGATATTCTTCTGTAGTTTATTCCGTAAACAAATTGGGCCTATAATTGGGCTTAAAAATAGCCGAACTCTGAATTTGTTCATGAAAATTATTTAAAAAATTAATAATTATAGTCAATTTAAAAAGTTTAATAGTATCGAGTAATCAGTAATCGCAAAGACATCCTTTGTTGATTCCGTAAAAAAAGTTTTGCCTTTTCGCTGAAAAATAGCCAAATTCTGAATTTCTTAATGAAAATTCTTTAAATAATTAATAAATATTGGCAATTAAAAAATTGCCATGGCAAGACTAATCTCACATATATTCTCAGCTGATTCCGTAAGCAAATTTAAGAATCTAACGAAATTTTCAACAATTAATAAGAATTCAAAAGAATTTATGGGATTAAAAAGAATTCGAAGAACTTGAGAGAATTCCCAGAATTGAAAGGGATTTAAAAAAATAAAAAGAATACAAAAGCAATGGGAAGAATTCGAAGAATTGAAAAGAATGCATAGAATTTAAAAGACTGCATAGGCTTAAAACAATTCACGGGATTTAAATGAAGGTTTTAAATGAAGGTGAATTAAAAATATATTAACTCAGTTCAGAGAAATCGAAAAAATTCTATTATTGGAAAGAACTAATAAGAATGAATTAATATCTTTGTAAATATTAATAATTAATAACTTAACATAAATTATAAAATGCAAAATAATTGAAAAAAAATAAAAAGACTTTAAAGCATAACAAAGTAAGGAATAAAAAATAATTTAAAGAATTCAAAATATTTCAAAGAATACAAAAGAATTCAAAGATATGGAAAGAATTCGAAGAATTGAAAAGAATGCCAGAATTGAAAAGAATTCATGGAATTTAAAACGATTCACAGAATAAAAGAAATTTTGAGAATTGAAAAGAATGAAAACAAATTCTTTTTTTTTAATTCAAAGCTAATTAAAAATGTATTAACCGAGTTCAGAGTAATCGAAAAATTCTAATAATAGAAAGAATAAATAAGAATAAATTAATATCTTTGTAAATAATAATAATAATAATTAATTTAACATAAATGATAGAATTCAAAATAATTGAAAAGAACTAAAAAGGTTTTAAAGTATCAAAAAGAAAGTAAGAATTCAAAATAATTTAAGGAATTCAAAATATTTCAAAGAATTAAAAGAATTCAGAACAATTCAAAGAATTCAAAAGAAATCGGAAGAATTGAAAAGAATGCACAGAATTTAAAAGAATTCATAGGCTCAAAGACAATTCATGGAATTTAAAACGATTCACACAACTAAACAAATTCTAAGAATTGAAAAGAATTTTTAAAACTTGAAGAATTAACTAGAATTCAAAAGAATTCTTTTCTTTTTAATTCAAGGTGAATTTAAAATATATTAACCGAGTTCAGAGAAATCGAAAAAATGCTGATAATAGAAAGAATTAGTAAGAATAAGTTAATATAATTGTCATGAATAATAATTATTAATTTAACAGAAATTATCGAATGCAAAATAATTGAACAAAACTAAAAGCACTTTAAAGAATACATTTTTTTTAACAATTCAAAGGAATTCAAAAGAATTAAAAAATTTAAAAAGATTTCAAACATTTCAATCAAATATAATGAAATCAAAATCATTAAAAATATTTTTTTAATTCGACAAAATTAAAAACAATACATGCATCTTAAAAGAAATAATGAAATTTAAAACAATCACCGAATCAAACAAATTCTAAGAATTGAAAAGAATCCAACCAACTTGAAGAATAACAACAAAATAAAAAAGAATTCTTGTTTTTTCTTTTTTTTTTATTCAAATAAATCGAAAAACTGCTTATAATGAAAAGAATTAATAAGATTATAAATAATAATTATTATTAATTTTCAAGAATTCATAGCATTTAAAATAATTCAAAAGGACTCAATTAATTCAAAACAATTAAAAAGAAAAAAAATTTAAAAGAATTCATAGAATTTAGGGATTTCAAAAGAATTAAAAAAATCAACAAGAATTTAAGGAATTAACAGAATTCAAGAAACTTCAAGAATTACCAAGATTTCAAAACAATTCATTTTTTTCATTCACGGTGAATTTAAAATATACCAACCGAGTTCCTAGAAATCGAAAAATTCGAATAATGAAAAGAATCAATAGGAATTCAACAGATTTCAAATAGTTTAAAAGAATTTACAGAATTTAAAATAACTCAATTATTTCAATTAATTCCAAAGAACTAAAGAGAATCTAAAGAATCAATACGAATTGAAAGAAATAAAAATACTTTTAAACAGTGATAGAATGCAGAGAATATAAAAGAATTTATAGAATTTATAGGAAGTAAAACAATTTCAAAGAATTTCAGGAATTTCAAAGAATTAAATTAATTCCAAACAGTTAAACGGAATAAACAATGTAAAATAATTCATTGAATTTATAAAATTTTAAAAGAATTAAAAAAATGAACAAGTTTTTAAGGACTTAAAAGAATTCAATGAATTTAGACTTTTAGAGAGTAGCAAAAACTAAAAAAAAACAAGAATTCAAAAGAATTTAAAAGAATTTCAAAGAATTCAATAAAATTCTAAGAATCAGAACAAATTCAAAAGAATTCGAAACCATTCAAAGAATTCTAAATAATTTGATAAATTCAAAGCAATACAAAATTGAAATTAATTCAAGTAATTAATACAATTTAAATATGTCAAAAGAATTAAAAAAATTAACAAGATTTCAAGGAATTAAAATAATTCAGTGCAAAGACTTCAAAGAAATAAAAAGATATAAAAATATTTTAAACGAAGTCAATTAATTTAAAAGAATTCAATAGAATTTTATGAATCGAAAAGAATTAAAAAAATTAAAAGAATTTACTGGATTCAGAGAGTAGCAAAAACTTAAAAGAAATAAACAGAATTTGAAAGATTTTAAAAGAAGTCAATGAATTTTAAAGAATTTTAAAGAAATCAAATAATTAAAAAAATGAAACTATGTTACGGGAATGAAAGGGAACTCAAAAGAATTCAAAAGCCATTTAATCGATTCGGAACGTTTTTAATTAAAAATGGTTTGATTCTAAACTCTTAATTTTGAAATTGAATAAGTTTTAAAGGCCGGAAGAATTTTTTCCCTAAAAATATAAGTTTGGCGTTTTTCTGGTAAACTATGCTAGATACTGCAAAAGAGGAATATATATTTTTCATAGAACTTTTTTGAAACATGCAAACTTTTATATTAACATTTTTTTGTATATTGCTTTTTGCGAGAAAAATTAGAATATTCGATTTACTTTTTTAAGAAAGTCATTTAGCGTGCGTTTGTAAATGCAAATTTTTACCTTGCCGGCATGAGAGAGACGAATTTGCGTAAACAACTTCAAGGTTAATTATGATATGAATTTTCGCGTAAAAAACGCTTTCATGGTTATCTTTTGATTTCCTCTTGCATTTTCTATTGCGAGTAGAACTTTGAAAATGTTTACGCGAGATGCTTAATTGGGATAACAAATAACCTTGAAGTTGTTTACGTAAATTTGTTTCTCACAATTTATATTTAGATATGTTTTGATTTGTCCTTGAATTTTATGCTGCGTCATATAGTTATTAGAAAAACAAAGACAAATGAACATATAACTGCGAAAGTGTTTACGCCAAATGCTTAATTCGGAAAATAAATAACCTTGAAGTTGTTTACGCAAATACGTTTCTCACAATTGCACAATATCATTTCATGACGCCCTTGCTTATTTACTAATAACTATTTGCAATTTTTTATTTAATTATTTGTATTTTGCTAACCAATGTGAAAATTTTTTGTAATTTTTTTTCACTTTCGCCAACCCACTTGCTGAGGCAGTCCGAACCTTTTCTTGATATAAAAGAGACTTTTCGTTCCGAATTGCTGCATTCCACTGCCAATGCACTCGCCACCAACGTTTTGCCTGTGCCTATGTAACTACATATTCTTGAGCGATTATTTTTATCAGGATGAGGTGCTAAGTAAAATTAGGTGATCTTACACCGTGGTTAAAACCGTATTTTAAAAAACATAATAGTCTATTTTTGTATGGAAACAAAATAAAATAAATTATTTATTTAAATGATAAAATTAATTGGAATAAATAAAAAAGAACTGCATGAAATATATGCAGGGCTGCTACGAATTCACTTTTCCCAGATCAATTTTTCCTTTTCTCTTACTGTTCAAATTTTTTATTTTAGCTCTGGAAGCAACCTTATAACCCGAAGAAAAATTTTCAAGAAAAAATGGCAATTAAATTTCAGTTAATAAAGTGAATTTTTAATTTAAGTGATGAATCTGCAACCAAAAAAATCAATTTTTAATCAGATTGTTGAATTTTCAACTCAAAAGATTAATTTTCTACCAAAAAAGAAACAACAAATTATATTATATTTCCAATAAAAAACAGCATGGTTCAATTTTTATTTTGAAAAATAAATTTTTAACTAAAAATATAATATTTACATTTTCAGTGAAAAAATTAATTTCCAGTAAAGTAAAAAAAATTTAAGGAGATAGTTCAGTTTTCAACCGAACAAATGAGAAGTTACTTTTTAAGTAAAATGATAAATATTTAACGAAATAATCAATTCTAAAAAATAGTTGAATTTTCTACCCCGAAATAAAAACTTATTAAAAAATACATCAATTTTCAACTAAAAAAGATAAATCTTCAACCAAAAATAGAATAGTACAATTTTCAGTTTGAAAAATAAATTCTAAAAAAACGAATTTTCAACAAAATAGTTCAATTGTGAACCAAAGAAATTAATTCTTAACCAAAAATATAATATTTACATTTTCAGTGAAAAAAATTAATTTTCAGCCAAATAAAATAAATGTTCACACAAATAGTTCAATTTTCAACAAAAAATATTACATTTCTGTACAATAGATGAATGGTCCGTAAAAAATAGAATCGTTAAATTTTCAATGATAGAAATGTATTTTTAACCCAAAAGATTAATTTTTGATAAAAAACCATTTTCAACATTAAAATGTTATACATGAATTCTGAACTAAAAAAAAATAATTTTCGACTAGGAAAGATAAATTTTTAACTAAAAAAGTAAAATTTTCAACCTAAAATAGAATAATAACATTTTTAATTTGAAGCATAAATTTTCAAAAGGAAAAAAAACGAATTTTAAACAAAGTAGTTAAATTTTTACCTAAATAAATGAATTTGCAGCCAAAAATAGAATATTTAAATTTTAAGATAGAAAAATTAATTTAAAAAAAACTTTTTAAAGAAATAGTTAAATTTTCAATCACGAAGATTAAATTTCTATCAGAAAAGATTAGTTATCAGCAAAAAATTAAATGGTAAATTTTTTAGTTAAAACCAATAAATTTTCAATCAAAGAAATGAATCTTCAACTAAATCGGATAAATTTTCGTTCAATTAAAATTATGAATCTACAAAAAAAAATAATTAACCAAAATTAGCCCAGAAATATTTATTGAAACCAAAAACAGTTGAATTTAACCAAAAAGATGGATTTTCCACAAAGCAGTTAAATATTCAACAAAAAAGAATGATTTTTAAACAAAATTGCTGAATTAAAAAATTTAATTAAATTCCCAGAATTTCTGGATTTCCCTGACTTGTAGCAACCCTGTCCATCCAATATTTGGAAAAAATAAAAAATTGCTCTAATCTTTATCAGTAAATACAAAAGAATTTTTTTTTTTTGAAATTAGAAGATAATTTTAGGAATTTATAAAAACTTATAATTAGCAAACTCATACTAACCGGGTGGCCCATAGAACAGCAAACCACGTGGCGGTCTTAGATTAAATTTGGCATAAACTTCTCCATACATCAGTGGAAAAAGTACCATCTCCTTGACAATTCTGATATGTTTATCAAGACCTCCAATACACGAAAAATCTCTTGGTTGTCCCGACATTTTTGCAAATTCACCTTTCAAATTTTGTAATCTCCACTCAGATCCGTGCAATTTTAAAACTTTAACAAAAAATTTGAAGAGCTCATTTCGTGGCTGGAGACTCGATTACAAAAGTGTGGATTTCTTTGATTAAAAAATGTCAACTAGAATTTGTATGCAAAAAAAATTAGATGTTCTCATGCACGATAGAATTTTATGGTTCTGACATTTCTGAGACTGGATGTTTGCGATAAAAACAAGTGAAACCAGAAGTCAGAGTGGCAATAAAAGATTATTTTCAAAAATTCCCTGATATTTCCCTGAAGAATTTTCCCCGATCAGTAATATTCAAAGAATTAATCGATTTCAGATTGAAAATTTTAATTTATTTCTTTTAATTGTAAATAAGACATTCTCATTGGCGTTAGGGGCTTTAATATTTATTTTTATTCTACAATTAATTTAAAAAATATTTTTTTTATTCAAATAACCAAAAATAGAAAAGTTAAATTTTCAATTAAATCAATTTAATTTCAACTTAAAAGTTGAATTAAAACAAAAATTAATCTCTAACCAAGTAGTTAAACTTAAAACCAAATAGTTCAACTTTAATGCCAAAGAGAGACCGATTTTCATTAAAATAGTTATTTAAAAAAATGACTTCAAATAAAGTTCATAAATTTCCGGAAATTTATAAAAATATTTCAAATTTTCTTTTGGGAAATTTACGGTAAGTTACAACATTTACCTGTGAAGTTACCATACATGACGACAAATTTCTATAAATTTACGGAAACTTATAGACATTTTTAATCTGAACTTTGGGCAATTTATGGCAATATTACCATAAATTAGTAAAAAAATGTATACATTTCTGGAAATTTATAAAAAGGTTTAAAATTAAATTTTTGGTAATTTATCATATTGAACTGTAAAATTTCCATAAATGGCCGAAAATTTCCGGAAATTTATAGACATGTTTAAATTTACCATAGATTTCCAGATACTGATCAAAATGTTTAAAATTAAATTTCGGGTAATTTATGATATATTACCATATTGAACTGTAAAATTTCCATAAATGACCGAAAATTGTCATAAGTTTCCGGACATTTATAAACATGTTTAAATTGAATTTTGGGCAATTTATGGCAATATTACGATAAATATAAAAAAATTCATACATTTCTGGAAATTTATAAAAAGGTTTAAATTGAAATTTTGGGTAATTTACCACATTGAACTCTAAAATTCCCATAAATGAACGAAAATTTCCATAAATGTCCGGAAATTTATAGACAAGTTTAAATTTTATTGTGGGCAATTTCTGCAAATTTACGATAAATTAGCAAAAAAATGCATAAATTTATAGATATTGATCAAAATGTTTAGAATTAAATTTTGGATAATTTATGATAAGTTACTATATTACCTGTAAAATTACCAGAAACGACCGAAAATTTCCATAAATTTTCGGAAATTTACAGACACGATTAAATTAATTTTTCGGCAATTTATAGTAATTTGCCATAAGTGATCAGTAATATTACCATAAATTACAAAAAAATCACAAATTTCTGGAAATAGATAAAAATTTTAAAATTAAATGTTGAGTAATTCATGGTATGTTACCATATTTACCTGTAAAATTACCATAAATGACCGTAAATTTTCACAAATTTCCGAAAATTGATAGATATTTTTAAATTGAATTTTGGAAAATTTTTGCTAAGTTACCATAAATGACCTGCAGTATTACCATAAATTAACCCAAAAATCCATAAATTTCCGGAAATTTAGAAAAATGTTTAAAATTAAATTTTTGGTAATTTACCATATTCAACTGTAAAATGACAAAAAATTACCGAAAATTTCACATGAATTTCTGGAAATTTATAGACATGTTTAAATTGATTTTTGGGCAATTTATGGTAATTTACCCTAAATTACTTGTAATATTACCATAAATTTCTAGAATTTTATACAAATGTTTAAAATGAAATTTTCCGTAATTTGCCATATTGAACTGCAAAATGACCATAAATGACCAAAAATTACTATAAAATTCCGGAAATTTATAGACATGTTTAAATTGAATTTAGGGCAATTTATGGTAATATTACCATAAATTACCAAAAAAAGCATAAATTTTTGAACATTTATAAAAATCTTTAAAATTAATTTTTATGTAATTTATGGTAAGTTACCATATACCTGTAAAATTACCATAAATTACTGGAAATTCATAGACAGTTTTGAATTTATTTATGGTAATTTACCATAAATTACCTGTAATATTACCATTAATTACCAAAAACAGTCATAAGAAATTTATAAAAATGTTTAAAGTGAAATTTTGGGTAATTGACCATATTGAACTGTAAATGGCCTTAAATGGCCAAAAATTGCAATGAATTTCCGGAATTTTGAACAATTTATGGCAATTTACCATAAATTGCCAAAAAATGCATAAATATCCAGAAATTTATAAAAATGTTTAAAATTTGGGGATTTAAGATAAGTTAACATATATTTACCTATAAAATTACCATAAATGGACGAAAATTTGCATAACTTTTCGAAAATGTATAGACGTGTCTAAATTGAATTTTGGGCAACTTATGGTAATTTTACCATAAATTACCAAAAAAATGTAGAAACTTATAAAAATGTTAAAAATGAAATTTTTGGTTATTTATGGTAAGTTATCATATTTTTATACAAAATATTGTATGCGCCAAGGGACGGAGGGACTTTTTCGACGTTTCAAAAAATTCACTCTTCTCCCTTTAGTGTATAAAATACTATTTTGGAAAAGTGATTGAACCTAAATTTTTAACGAAGTAATTGAATTTTCAATAAAGTTATTGAAGTTTGATTGTGATTGATTGATTTTGAAGTGATTGAAATTGAATTTTTAACGAAGTAATTAAAATGTCAATAAAGTTATTTAATTTTTTAACTAAGTGGTGGAAATTTCAACTTACAAAGACAAAAATATTTCAAGCAAAAAGATGAAATTTCTGTTAAAAGATAAATAATTCTCAACAAAAATGTAATAATTCCAATTTCAACAAAAGAAAAAATTAATTTTAACAACAAAAAAAGTTTGAGAATCAGATATAAAAGATTATAGAAAGAGGATAACTACCAAATGAACAGAAATAAACTGACGACACAAGAATTTGAGTTTTACAAGTTGAATATATATTTATTTAATGAAATACACATAGACACATTACTAAATATATGAATAAGGATTATAAAGAGTTTAAGTTAAAAAACATAATAGTACGGCTGGATACTCTTCTTGACGAAGCTACATAATATTCATATTCAATAATAAATTAACAAGTTAAATAATTATATCAATATCCAATCATTATTGTCAATATCATATTAGAAACAAACTTAATAATGTTAAAATCATTCGTGAAGATCAGATTTTTAAGGAAAGACGCAAAAGCCTAAGGGGCGACCCAACAACCCAAGATAATAAACTACGCATCAACTGTTGCAGAAAAACCAGGCACACGTTAATTAAAAAGCAATAAATTAATTAATAGAGAAATTATAGAAACCAGCTGCATTTTCAAACTCATATGCTCAGAAAATGCTGGTACCTATAAACAGTTACGCAGCACATTAAACAAAAATAAGCTATACACATAAATTTTCGCATAACTAACACAACCAGCAGACATATATTATTTGAAGAGCCATCAAATTCAACACTAAGACCAGGCCAGATTTTCAGTCCCATGCGTTTACAAAATGCTGGTACCTACACTACTCATCTACATCATTTAAGAATTTTGATCTACTTATTCCTATGAGAGGGACACCAGCATCTTTGATCTAAAAGCAATAAACATCTTAATCAAGCTGACAGCGACAGGAGGGTGAACTTTTCACACACAACCAAAGGAACACACGCCTACCTTGTGCTCTTCTACGCATCTAAATATCTTATCCTTTGACACCTAGGGGTGCGTTCCAGGCGACCAACCGAGTGCACTCGGGTGCACTCGTAGCCCTTCCATGGCGCTAGGTCAGTGTTCTTCTTCACCCGGGTGAACCGTTAAGAGATTACTAAGGTGGAGATTGGGGGTCACTCGATGGGTGACTATTTCAAGCACTGAAAATAAGTAGGTGGAAGCTAGTGAACAGTGAAATTGTCTGGAAGAAGTGGTGGCAGGTTGCAATTTTAATACGTGTCAGTAAGCACTACGTTGTATACGCTGTGTTGACACTAAAGCTGCAGAGTGCGAGACATATAAAGTTATGGAACATGTGCCGACAATTTTTGTGAACTTTTGTTTAACGTAACCTCAATTATCTTTCCCCAGATATTACTCGCCAAATATTGAAATCTAAAAATACACCCCGCATCCACTCGAATCTGTTCATTCTACGATGCTCCTTCCACTTCACCCTAGTAAACTCCACCCACTTCTTTGCTTCACTCACCAATTCATCCGTGTGGTCGCCTGGAGCGTAACCTATGAAGGTATACCTACGACACTTTCCATATATGGGCATACACATAATTCTCAACGCCCATTAGATAATTAGGCTCTTACCACTCCTCTACATAATTGATTGTCAACGCTGATTGGAACTAAGATGAATCCCTACTTCTAATATCACTCACCCCTGCGGGAATCTCACAAGAGATCTTCTGCATGTATAAAGCGGATTTGGAAGCAGAAATCAGTTTAGTTTAGTTTAGATCAGTTTTAGATCAGTTTATTCCAGTTTACTCAGATCTACTTTAGTTCCAGTCCGGTCTCAGTTACAACAAACGAACTCCGAAACCCTAAACTCCGGTCCGATAAATCTCGGTCCGTCAACAATCTGACCATCAAGACTTGAAAGAGTAACTTATGTGCGGAACTCCGAGTCAAGGAACACCTGCCATAGAGTGGCAACGGAGGCCAGATTCATTGACCTGGTCACCTCAGCCTGCAGACCCATTCTCTGCACTATTCACCCTCTGCGAGTCCCCATACAGAATGCCAACAATGGAAGGAAGAGATATCTTCATTTTGAAGCAACAAGCTTCGAAATTTATCTAATCTGTAAGTAACCAATGATTAATTGACACCTCTACTTTGTTTGCGAAGAAAGAGTAGTCCGTTGAATTGTCGCCATCTAAGAAATTTGATCTTTGAATTTAACTTTTGTTATGTTCATTTAAATAAATATTAATTAATCTATAAATCCTAAATTCTTATATAGTTAATTTATTTCTGCCAATTGGTAGTTATCCTCATCCCAGCTTTCTAGTTTATTAAAATTAGAATCTAAAAACAGGAAACTTTTTTAATAAAATACAAGATAAGTCACATCTCTTGGAACGTAACATTAGCAAACAAGTATATGAAGAAAGAGGTCGTGGAATAAAGCTCGTAGCCCTGATAGCTAAACAGTTTGCAGCAAGCTTGCCTAAATCTTGCCAAGCAAGTTTTGGAAGTTTGCATCACAATGTTTCGGCAAGCTTCCCCTAGTGTAAATGAAAACAGGTTCAAAAGAATTTAAAGCTAATAGAGAGTAACAGGATTTATAATCCGGTTTGAGGATGTTTTTGGATTCATGAGTGTTTTCCTAGATCGGAATTACGTCAAATCCCGAATGTAATGATTATAATAAATGTCTGGTTTTATCCGTATTAGTCCTTCGCATCTTTTTTTGGGTTTATGTTTGGTAAGATTTTTGTATTTTATGTCTTGAAGAATTCTTTAACTGGAATTAAATGAAATCGATGAGAATAGAAGAGCTATTCCGTTGAATATTAGTGCGGACTAATTTCAGAAATTGAATTGTGTGATGTTGATTAATTAAACAATCATAAATCCGGAAAGTTCCACAAATCCAATTATAAATCCTGCCACTTTCTATTAAATTAAAATTATTTTGAATGTTTTTATATTTTCTAAGCCCGCAATTAAGAAAATGCCCGCTATGTGGCAAGATTGCGACGCAAAATTGAGGAATTGCTGCATCACAATCTTTAACTAGATCCATTGCACATGAGTTTTCTATGGCCCCTATGGCTGCACATTAGTTATTTTTAATGTTCTCCCAGAATTCCGCGTAATATTGCCGCATGGCGGACATTTTATTATTCGCGGAAAGCTTGCCGCAAACTCTTATGCTATCTAGGAGTCAATACATTTGGTATTCGCAGATATTTTATTTACGTGAGGAATTTGTACTCTCTGATTCACTGGATTGGAATGGGGCTCGACTTTCAAATGTCTGGACTCTGGGTGGGGACCCACAGAGGTGAATGATGGCAGAAATGTGGATCAGTAGGCTGAGCTGGCTGAGGTCACCAGTGTCACCAGGTCAGTGGTTCTGGCTTAGATTTTCGTTGTATATTTTATTCTAGAACAGCACAGATGTTAACTTTCAAATATTTAAGAAACACTGGCAAATTATGATGCTATATGTTTGGCGCCCGACTTCTTGATCCACAGTTTCCAAGGTTCCTCTCACGTAATATTAGTGAGAATCAGTGATGGAAGAACGTTAATATCTTTGACCTGCGCAGTACGATTTCTGTGTATTTTTACCGAGATAGCGAACGGGCGGGGCACGTTACTCGCAGAACTGCGAGGCACGCGGTGCGTGCAGGGTGCGAGGCAAATGCGTCGATATGGTGAGGGCCACGTCCGTGCTAGGCGTATGCCTCGCACTTTGTGATGAGCATGAAGTGCGAGCACAATGAGAGCAAACTGCATGCATGAATCGTTACCATTTTTTCGTAAAAGTATCTATTTAATAAAATATTAAAATTAATATGACAAAATGATAGATTTTGTTATTTCATTAAATAGTTTTTTTAATTTCCCTCCAGTCACCGACGCCATGTTGTTTTAACCTCAGCTCCAGCGGCCGGCCAACGGTCCGAACCGAACCGCTAGGCTCAATTCTTCACCTATGACTTTGCACTTTACTGATGATAGGCAAAGTCACGATTTCGCGGTTTTAAATTGTGATGTGGTTGTTAATTAAGTTCGCATAGATATACGCGATCCTGACGGATTATATTTCTCAAGAATTCCAAAGATAATAATTGAAGAAGAAATATAAATGTTATTTAGTGAAAATAAAATTTCGTCACAAAATATCCACATGTTTTTCTCATTTATCAGAATAAAAAAAAAGTATTTCAAGACATCAGAATGATAACTCTGTAAAGGCCCTTTGAATTTGGCTCGAAAAATCATTATTTTTATTAATAATCATTCTGTGTCAAGGTCGAATTGTATTTACCGAGTTATCATTTTCATACTTTAACGTAATGTAAAAACTCATTTTACTCGCAATACGTGCTCGTATTTTACCCGCACACATGCGAGGCATATTCGAGCACATGGAAGACACATCTGCGTGGTGATATGAACTCACTTAATGCGGCCTTATCCGCACGCGTGCGACCCATAATGCTTGCACTGTGCAGGCCTTTTTTACTTGGGTAGATAGAAGTCTAACGAAAATTAATTAATTTGTCTGACGTTAGGTAAATAATAGTTATATAGCTTTGCTTTTAAGATTTAAAAGCTATTTCTTTCATTATTGCTAGGAATTTGGCAAGTTTGCGATTAGGCAATCAATCACGAAAAATTATAATGTTCCGTAATTGAGGTTATAACATCAATATCCGGTATCAAAGAGAGCTATATTAAAGAGACTTTAAGGCTATGTGACGAGTGGGTCACGTGACTCGATTTCTACTTTACCGACAATTTTTTTATTTCCGGAATTATTTTCACACGAAGCGCCAAATCGCGTTAAAAATTTGGGATAATAAAAAAGAAGGACTAAGGATCTGGTCCTAAATTTTAATAATTATGAAAAAAGTGTTATTTATAAAAAAATCTTTTCTCATAATTATAAAAATTTAGGTACAGAGCCACCTTTCTTAGTTCTTCTTATTTATGATCCCGAATTTGCAACACGATGTGGCTCTTCGTGTGAAAATAAGTGAGGAAATAAAAAAAGTGTCAGCCAGGTGGGAATCTGGTCACGTGACCCACTCGTCACATGGCCTTAAAGGATTTTAAAAGACTCTAACTGATCGTAGGAAATCTCAAGAGATTTTTAATTATTTCAAAGAATTTGAAGGGATTTTAAAAGAATGCAGAAAAATGGAATTATTTTCAAGAAATTTCAAAGATTTTTTAAAGAATCTAAAAAGGTTTAAGGATTTCCAAGGGCTTTTATGAGGTTTTAAGGCAGTTTATGTGATTTTATAGAAGTCCAAGCGAGTTACTGAAAATTTATTCAAAAAGATTTCAATGAAATTGAAGAGGTTATAAAGGATGTATTTTTCTTTAAATATTTTAAGGAATTTAATAATATTCAAAAGATATGAATTCATTTGTCTCAATTTCAAAATATTTTAAATGATTTTAAAGAAGTTGAAGGAATTTCTAAAAAATTCGGGAAATTTTATTAATTATTATTTATTATTTATTAAGGCCTTATAGAGTTCTACGTTACCGACCGAGTATGACGTAATGTTATAATACTCAATAAATTCTCCTGGATTATTTTAATCTGAATTTCTGGTTAACTTAACCAGAATTTTATTCACTGAAACCAGACAAAATAGTAACCAAATGCAAAATTTGAAAAAGTCAATGAATTTTATTGGCGAGGGAAAATTCAGAGATTTAGAAAAAACATCTCACAAAGTCAGGGAGTTTCTAAAACTTCATTAACTTTCAAGCAGAATAAATTTGAAATTTTCAAATTTTAAATAATCTTGTGTTATTCCATTAAGAAACGATTCTAGGATAAGAAATATACGAATTTAAGATTCTATTGCTTTAAAATTAATAGCAAAAAAAAATGAAAAATTGATCATCAAAAAATTAAGGAATTTTTGCAATGAAGTTTTGAGGTGAATTTCATGTATTTTTTTATTTTGCGGTTACTTTCTCCTCAAGATTACCTTTTTAGTTATAAAATTTATTCTTGATTTGAAGATTCCACAATTTTTGTAAAAATTCATCCTTTTTGGTTATATATTGAACCGCTTCGTTGAAAATTCATCTTTTGGGGTCGAAAATTCAACAAATTTCGTAGAAAATGCTTGAATAAAAATTACAAATGTTGCTTTAGTTGAAAGTTTAACTGTCTTGTTGAAGGTTAAGGTAAAGGTTGAAATACTTTTTTGAAAATTTATTTTTTCCAATGAAGGCTTCATTCTTTGGTTTAAAATTCACCAATTTTATTAAAAAGTTATTGGTTCTCGTTATAAACGCATTTGTTGCTAAATTCAGAATTTTTCTTTATTATTTAAAAAATTATTCTGTTTTAGAATAAATTTTTTCTTTTTTAAATAAAAATTCAAGTGTTTTTTTTCTTTTCAAAATCTGGCGTTTGATTAAAAAATTATTCTGTTTTAATAGAAGTATTTGGTTAAAAAATCAGTCTTTTTGGATTAAAATAAAATTTTTTTTTAATTCTAGGTTCTATTTAATCATTTTTCGAAGAAATTCCTTTTTTGTTGATAAAAATTTAACTATTTGGTTGAAAATTCAACAATTTTGTTAAAAAGTTTTCCTTTTTAGTTGCAAATTATGCTGTTTCGTTTTTATTGAATTTTTCTTTTTGAGTTGAAAATTAATCTGTTGTAGTAGAAATTCCATATTTTTTTAATGAAAATGTGACCATTTGGTTAAAAATTCAACAACTGTTAAAAAGTCATATTTTTTAAATGAAAATTCAACTAGTTTTTTTCCTTTTTGAAACTTTTTTGGATGAAAATTCAACTTATTTCTTTACCTTGAAAATTTCTCTTTTTGCTTTCAAAATCAAGTAGAAGAAATGTTATCCTTTTTGCACCAAAATACGACTACTGGGTTGATAATTCAACTTTTTTCTATTTTCTTTTAATTTTTTCTTTTTGAAATGAAAATTAATCTGTTTTAGTACAAATGCCATCTTTTTTCATAAAAGAACAATTTTTTGTTTCAAAATTAATCTTTTGTGTGTGAAAATTCAACTGCTATTTTTTTAAATTTGGTTTAGCTACTTTGTTTAATACTTTATTTTAAAAAATAATGTTTTTAAATGTTCATTTAATCGTTAAAAATGTATCTCTTTGGTTGAGAATACAACAAATTTTTTAAAAAGCCATATTTTTTTGGATAAAAATTCAACTGTTTTTTTGTTCAAAATTTTTCTTTTTTATTTAAGATTTAATCTCTTTTAAAGGAAATTTAATATTTTTTTAGATAAAAATACAACTTTTTGGTTGAAGATTCAAAATCTTGTTAAAAATTAATCCTGTACGGATAAAAATTTAATTATTTTTTTTTTTAATTTGTTCTTTTATTTAAAAATGAATTGGTTTGTGATCGAAAATTCAACAACTTTGTTAAAAACTCATATAGTTTTTAAGAAAATTCCATTTTTTTCAAATTCACGTTTTTAAACAAATAAATCCATTTGAAAAGAAAATTCATATTTTTTGGATATAAATACAAATTTTTGGTTGAAGATTCAACAACTTTGTTAAAAATGCATATTTTTTGGATGAAAATTAAACTGTTGTTTTCTCTAATGCATATTTTTGATTTAAAAATTAATCTGTTTTAAAAGAAATTTCATATTTTTTTGATAAAAATGGAAATATTTGAGAAAAAAATCTTCAATCTTATTGAAAAGTCGTCTTTTGGTTAAAAATTTAACCGTTTATTTTTTTTTATTTTTCTTTTTCAGTTGAAGAATTTTGTAAAAAAAATCATCTTGTTTGGATGACAATTAAACAGATTTTTTTATTTTCTCTTTGTTATTTAAAAATTAATCTGTTTCAATGATAATGTCATCTTTTTGGATAAAAATGATACTTTTGGTTGACAATTCAACAATTTTGTTAAAAAGACCTCCTTTCTGGATGAAAATTGAGCTTTATTTTTTTTAATTTGTCTTTTTGAGTTGAAAATTAATTTGTGATAGTAGAAATTTCATTGTTTTTTTTTATAAAAATGTGACTATTTGATCGAAAATTCAACAACTTTGTTAAAAAGCCATATTATTTGTAAGAAAATGCCATTTTTTATCAAAGTCAAATTTTTAAAAGAATAAATCCATTTGAAAAGAAATTTCATATTTTTTTGAATAAATACAAATGAAACTTTTTGGTTAAAAAATTAAAAATTTTGTTCAAGATTCCTCTTTTTGGTTGAAAATTAAACTGTTTTCTTTTCAATTTGTCCTTTTGATCTGATATTTTTTAAGCAAATTGTTAAACTTTAAAGTAAACAGATAAATTTTCAACAAACTAGTTCACTTCGTTGGAAATTTGTTCTTTCGAATGAAGGTTTCGTCTCTTTGTTTGGATATTTCACTATTGTGTTAAAAATTAATTTCCTTAATAAAAATTTATTTGTTTTCTGTTTGAAAATTAAATTTTTGTACCCAACTTCGTCTTTTAGCTTGAACGTTTATAAATTTTGGTGAACTTTATTTATTCCATGACTGAAAAATCTTTATTACTTGCAAATTATTTTTTTTTGGTTAAGGTTGAAAATTTAATTATCTTGTTAAATAATTACCTTGTATGCTAGACGGACATTTTTCTTTAAAATAAATTAATTTTAAATTTGTATCAGAAATATTTTTTCGTTTCGTTTATGAAAGATCAAATTTTTTAAATAATACAAGATTAAAATGGTGGCATTTGAATGTTAGTGGTCATGGAAAATGAAAAATTGGTCCAGAAAAAATCAAGGAATTTTCAAAATCAAGCTTAATTTTCTGATAAGTTTTTATCTTGTAAACTGATTAATTAGCTATCAGTTGATTACTAAATCCAATTGATAGAAAGGAAAGTGCAAATCAAGAGAAAGAAAATATGTAAAATAAAAATTATTTGAATGTTTCGATGAAATTAATTAGTTTAATGCTTTTAATGTTATTGATTGGTTTATTATTATTAGCTGATTATTTTGTTTACAATATTAAATTACATAAAGATTGAAGTTAAATATTTTTTAAATAAGAAAATAAATTTATTATTGACTTTGAGGTTATGTTATTTAACATGGGCCATCATTAGTATAATAAAAGTTTCTGAAAGTTTAAAATATATCTATTCCAGTTAAATTATTTTTTAAAGTTTTTTTATGTGAAATCAGAATATAAATTTTCATTTAGAAATTATGTGCGAATATATTTTTATTTTGCCTGGAATAGTGTAAAATGTTATAAATAACAAAACAAATTTCTAAAACATTTAGAATAAAAATTATTCGGGTGATTCACTGAAAAGAATTCTTTAATGCTTTTTATGTTATAAGCTGAATATTTTTTTTACAATATTAAATAAGATTTATAATAAATATTAATTTTTCTCTGTTTGGCAACAAAAATCAATTTTTTATTTTAAGCCGATGTGATTGAATATTTAATATAATTTGTACAATAAAAGTTGATTTATTTTTAACCTGCCTGTATTACAATTATATGATTTTTTGTAATCCTTATGATGTTATGGAATGAGTATCTGAATTCAACCTTCAAAATTATATGTACATGTGTTTTTTTTAATTAATGTAAAAGGTTATTCATAATTCCAATTTTCCGAGATGAAATTTAGCGATGTATTGTAGTAAGCTGTTGTTTTTCTGAATTATTCAAGCTTTTCAATAAAACAATAACTTTAATGATTTTTATTACGTCAGCAGAGTTTCCGATCGGAATATTATGGTACAAAATTTTAACAAATAAATAGTTATTCGAAAATTTGGTAAATGATAAAACTGAATTAGTCTAGTAAAAATGAAAAAAAAATAAATTGAAAATTCCTTTTCCAAAAATCATTTGAAGTTTTATTTTTCGAGTTATAAAATCGTTAAGCTTGACCAATCAGGATCGCCGTATAAATAAACGTGCGTATGTGAGCGGTAGTCCTAAGCAGTGTAACGCAAGGTGGGGTTAGCGACGGGAGAACAGTGGTCACGAACACTATTTTGGATTCCCGCTCACGTACGTACGACTGTTTATACCGCGCTCCTGATTGGTCCAGCTTAAATATCTTATAACTCAAAAACTAAAACTTCAAATGATTTTTAGAAAAGGACTTTTTGAATTATTTTTAAAATTTTTATAAAGTCATGTAAGCCTGG
>JAWWLR010000002.1:12589031-12599456 GCA_035041075.1 Acraspis erinacei
ATTTAAAAAATCGAAAAAATGGAATTTTCAAACGATAAAAATTTAATTGTTTAAAATGGAAAGAAAATGGAAATTTTAAGTTGAAAATCCAATTGTTTAAAATTGAAAGAAAATGTAATTTTTCAGTTAAAAATTTACTTTTCATCAATTTTCAACAGTTGAAAGTTCAATTGTTTAAAATGTTAAAAATTAAAATGTAAAATTGTTTAAATCTTTTAATTCTTTAAAATGGGGAAAAAATGGAATTTTTCAGTGTTAAGAGTTCAATTTTCTTCCATTTTTAAAAGTTGAAAATCCAATTGTTGAAAATTGAATAAAACTTAAATATTGATTATTAAAAAATTAAAAAAATGGAATTTTCAAAAGATGAAAATTAAATTGTTTAAAATTGAAAAAAATAGAATTTTTCACTGTTAAGAATTCAATTTTCTTTCATTTTTCAATGTTGAAAATCCAATTGTTTAAAACTGAAGAAAACTGAAATATCAACGATTAAAAAAAAGAACAAATAAAAAATGAATTTTCAAAAGTTTAAATTTAATTTGTTTAAAATTGAAAGGAAATGGAATTTTTCAGAGTTAAAAATTCAAATTTCCTAAATTATCAATTATTAAAAATCGAAATCAAAATAAAAAATGAAATTGTCAAAAGTTCAAAATTTAATTGTTTAAAATTTAATGGAATTAATTAATTAATTTAAAAAATCGAAAAAATGGAATTTTCAAACGATAAAAATTTAATTGTTTAAAATGGAAAGAAAATGGAAATTTTCAGTTAAAAATTCAATTGTTAAAAATGGAATAAAACTGAAATCTTGATTATTAAAAATCTAAGATAATAAAAAAAATTTAAGTTAAAAATCAATTGTTTAAAATTCAAAGAAAGTGGAATTTTTTAAAGCTAAGAATTCCATTTTCAAAACTTGAAAATCCAATTGTTTTAAATTTAAAGAAACAGAAATATCCATTTTATTAATTCGAAAAAATGGAATTTTCAAAAGGTGAAAATTTAATTTGTTTAAAATTTAAAGAAAATGGAAATTTTCAGTTAAAAATTCAATTTTCTTTGATTTTCAACAGTTGAAAATTCAACTGCTAAAAATTGAATAAAACTGAAATATCGATGATTAAAAATCGAAAAAATGGAATTTTCAAAAGTTGAAAATTTAATTTGTTTAAAATTGAAAGAAAATGGATTTTTTCACTGTTAAAAATTCAATCTCCAAAACTTGAAAATCCAATTGTTTAAAGTGGAAGAAACCTGAAATATCCATTATTAAAAATCGAACATAATAAACAAAATTTTAAGTTGAAAATCCAATTGTTAAAAATTGAATTTTTTAAAGTTAAAAATTTACTTTTCATCAATTTTCAACAGTTGAAAGTTCAATTGTTTAAATTGTTAAAAATTAAAATGTAAAATTGTTTAAATCTTTTAATTCTTTAAAATGGAAAGAAAATGCAATTTTTCACTGTTAAAAATTCAATCTCCAAAACTTGAAAATCAAATTATTTAAAATGGAAGAAACCTGAAATATCAATTATTAAAAAACAAAAACACAAAATAAAAAATGGAATTTTCAAAACATGAAAATTTAATATGTTTGAAAATTGAAGAAGAAAAAAAGAACGAAGAAATTAATAATAATTCAACTCTTGAAATTTGAAGAAAAAAAAAATTGCAAATTAAATTTTCAATTTGTTTTTCAACTGTCTAGCCAGGACCGTATAGGATATAATTAGAACCAGTCACCAGCAACAATAATTTATATTTCTCTCCACTTACCTCAACTCGCTTCGGATCCAACAGCAGCCGATTGTCGGTCAAATAAATCTGCGGATAGGTCCGCCTCAAGCCCTGAATAACCGCCTCGGTGCAGAGCGCCCTCAGATCCGAACCGCAGTACCCTCGCGACTTCTCCGCCAGCACCTCGAGGAGATGCTCCGCCGGCTGAGTGTGCCACTTGCTCACATGGATCTTCAAGATCTCGAGTCGCTCCTTCATCGGCGGCAGCGGGAAGAAGAGCTCCCGATCGAAGCGTCCGGGCCGTCGCAACGCTGGATCGATCGCGTCAATTCGATTTGTCGCGCCAATAACTATCACCTTAACGAAACGCGTTCCATTATTTTCAAACTCCGTATACAGCCTGGTGTCTACCCAAATCTCTGACAATTCCAGGATTTTTTTTTTTTTTTTTTGCCAGATATCTCTGATTTGTCCGGGTACAATTTTTCATGGTACTATATTAAATGCAATTTAATCCGCTTCAAATTCCAAACTTTTCCAGTAAAATAATCGAATTTTCTAAAAGATAGATGAGTTTTAAACCAAATACTTGCATTTCAAAAAAAAAAATATATATATATTTATATATGAAACACGGGGTGTATACTTTAATCCTGGAAAAAATTCCCTGACAAATAGTTGAATTATCAACGTAAACAATATAATTTTTTAACAAAATTGTTCAATTTTGAAAAAAAAGTAATTCAATTTTGAACCAAATAATAAAATTTCCAAGTAAAAAAAATGAATTTCCAATTGTTGAAAATTGAACAAGAAAAAATTAAATATAATTGAATTTTCAACTCTTGAAAATAGGTTAAAGGTCTTCAAATTTTCAACATTTAAGAATTTAAATACTGACAACTCAATTATGTAAATTTAAAGAAAACTTAATTCAACTGTTTAAAATTAAAAAAAAAAAAATTGATTTTTCAACTTCTTTTGAAGTAAGAAAATAAAAATTTTTTTAATTAAGAAATCAATTGTTAAAAATTAAACAAAATTAAAAAATGTATTTATTTTTCAATTTTCTAAAATGAAAAAACAAAGATGAAAATTAAATTTTCAACTGTTTGAAATTGATAATTGAATGCTTAAAAGTTGAAAATTCAAGAAATTTATGTTTGCAGTAAGAAAATTGAAAATTTATTTTTTAACCGTTGATAATTAAGCTGTTTGAAGTTACTGAAATTTTCATTTTTCACAGCTTAAAATTTCAGAAAATTAAAAATTTTGATTTTCCACTGTTATAGTTTCAAGAAAATTGATAATCAAAGTTTCAACGGATGAAATTTTAAGAAAATTGACTTTATAACAATTGACAATTCAATTGTTAGAAATGGAACCAAAAAAAAAATGACTTTCAACTGTTCAAAAAATTTCAATCGTTCAAAATTGAAATACTGAAAATTCAATTGTTTAAAATTGAAAAAAATTAAAAATTAATTTTTAAAAACTTTTTTAGGTGTAAACAAAAATTGAATTTTTTATAATTTTATAAAACTTTATACTTGAAGATTCAATTATTAAAAAATAAACAAAATTTATTCATTTTTCAACTTTCTAAAATTAAAAAAAAAAGATGAAAATTCAAGAAAACTAAAAATAAATAAAATTTATAAAAATTAAAATTTTAATTTTCCACTCTTGAAGTTTGAAGAAAATTGATTAAAATACTGAAAATGCAATTGTTTACAATTTTTAAAAATTTTGAAAACTCAATTGTTTAAAATTGAAAAAAAATTAAACATTGCATTTTCAACACTCAGAAATGTCAGAAAGTTGAATATCAAATTCTTAAATGATCAAATTTATGAAAATTTGAAAACTGGATTTTTACAGTTGAAAATTCAATTGTTTAAAATTGAACAAAATGAAAAATTAATTTTCCAACTGTTTCAAATTTGAGAAAGTTTTTAATTTTTAAATGTTGAATTTGAGAAAATAGCTCATGAATTTTACACTGCTCAAAATTGAAGAAAATTGATAATTGAATTTTTAACTGTTCAAATTTAATGAAAATCGATAACTGGATTTTTTACAGTTGAAAATTCAATTGTTTAAAATTTAAGAAAATTGATTTTTCAACAAAGAAAATTCAATTTTCTTCAATTTTCAAGACTTAAAAATGCAGTTGTGAGAAATTGAGGAAAATTTAAATTATAGAAAATCTAAAAATATTAAAAATTGAATTTTTAAATTTGAAAATTCATTTTTTTTTAATTGAAGAAAAATAAAGATAGATTTTTGAACTGTTTACATTTCAAGAAAATTGATTTTTTTTTAAAGTTGTGAATTCTATTTCAGAAAATTGAATTAAAAATTTTTTTAAATTAAATTGTTAGAAATTGAAGAAAAGAATTGATTTTTAAATTGTTTAAAGTTGAAGAAAATTTATAACTGGATTTTCCACAGTAGAAAATTTAATTGTTTACAAGTTAAAACATTTTTAAAATTCAATTGTTTAAAATACAAATTTTAATTGATTTTTTAACTGTTTAAAATGTAAGAAAATTGAATATTTAATAATTGAAGATTGAATTATTGAACCTTAAATAAAATTTCAAAAATGGATACATTTTTTATCTGTTTAAAATTTAAGAAAGTTCAAAATTCAATTGTTTAAAATTGAACAAAATTGATTTTTCAACAAAGAAAATTCAATTTTCTTCAATTTTGAATACTTAAAAATGCAATTGTTAGAAATTGAAGAAAATTGAAATTTGAATGATAGGAATAGGAACAATATAAAAAATTGAATTGTAAATTTGAAAATTCTTTTGTTAAAAATTGAAAAAGATTAAAAATTGATAACTGGATTTTTTACAGTTGAAAATGCATTTGTTTAAAATTGAACAAAATTGAAAATCGATTTTTTAACTGTTTAAAACTTAAGAAAGTTGCAAATTGATTTTTTAACGGTGGAAAATAATTTATTTTGATCATTCAAATTTATGAAAATCGATAACTGTATTTTTTACAGTTGAAAATTCATTTGATTAAAATTGAACAAAATGAAAAATTAATTTTCCAACTGTTTCAAATTTGAGAAAGTTTTTACTTTTTAAATGTTGAATTTTAGAAAATACCTCATGAATTTTACATTGTTCAACAAAATTGAAGAAAATTGATAATTGAATTTTTAACTGTTCAAATTTAATGAAAATCGATAATTGGATTTTCTACAGTTGAAAATTCAATTGTTTAAAATTTAATAAAATTGAAAATTGATTTTTAACCATTGAAAATAATTTTTTTGATCATTAAAGACCATTAAAAATGCAATTTTTAACTATTCAAATTTAATGAAAATCGTGAATTTGATTTTTTACAGTTGAAAATTCATTAGGTTAAAATTGAACAAAATGAAAAATTGATTTTTCAACTGTTTAAAATTTAAGAAAGTTGCCAATTTAATTTTTAAATGTTGAATTTGAAAAAATGGATAATGATTTTTACAATGTTCAAATTTAATGAAAATTGATAACTGGATTTTTTACAGTTGAATATTGAATTGTTTAAAATTGATTTTTTACAGTTGTAAATTCATTTTGTTTTAAATCGAATAAAATTGAAAAATGATTTTTTAACTGCTTAAAATTTAAGAAAGTTGAAAATTGATTGTTTAACCGTTGAAAATTCGATTGTTTAAAATTTTTAAACATTTAATTTTTAACACCTTATATCTTAAAATCCGAGAAAATAAAAAATTTTAATTTTCCACTGTTTAAGTTTGAAGAAAATTTGATAATTGGATTTTTAGCAGATGAAATTTTAAGAAAATTGAACTTTTAATCATTGATAATTCAATTGTTAGAAATGGAACCAAAAAAAAAAATGATTTTAAACTGTTCAAAATTCAAATACTGAAAATTCAATTGTTTAAAATTGAAAAAATGGATTTTTCAACTTTTTTAGATGTAAGAAAATGGAATTTTTTATAATTGAAAATTCAATTATTAAAAATTAAACAAAATTTATTCATTTTTCAACTTTCTAAAATTGAAAAAAAGATGAAAATTGAATTTTCAACAGTTAAAAATTCAATAAAACTAAAAATAAATAAAATTAAAGAAAATGAAACATCTTAATTTTTTACTGTTGAAATTTGAAGAAAATTGATAATTGCATTGTCAACAGATGAAATGGAACAACAAAATTCATTTTTTCACGTTTCAAAATTAAAATACTGAAAATGCAATTGGTTAAAAAAATTTTTAATTTTGAAAACTCAATTGTTTAAAATTGAACAAAATGAAAAATTGATTTTTCAACTGTTCAAATTTAAGAAAGTTGCAAATTTAATTTTTAAATGTTGAATTTGAGAAAATGGATAATGAATTTTACACTGTTCAAATCTAATGAAAATTGATAACTGAAGTTTTTTACAGTTGAATATTCAATTGTTTAAAATTGACTTTTTACAGTTGTAAATTCATTTTGTTTTAAATCGAATAAAATTGAAAATTTATTTTTTAACTTCTTAAAATTTAAGAAAGTTGAAAATTTATTTTTTAACTGTTGAAAATAATTTATTTTGATCATTGAACACAATTAAAAATAAAATTTTTAACTCTTTAAATTGATGAAAATCGATAATTGGATTTTTTACAGTTGAAAATTTAATTGTTTAAAATTGAAAATTCATTTTTCAACTGTTCCAAATTGAAAAAAATTATAATTGAATTTTACATTTTTCAAAATTGAAGAAAATTGATAACTGGGTTTTCAACTGTTGAAATTTAATGAAAATTGAAAACTCGATTTTTTACACTTGAAAATTCAATTTCTAAAATTGAATAAAATTAGAATTTGATGTCTCAACTGTTTAAAATTTAAGAAAATTAATTTTTTAACGGTTGAAAATCATTTTTTTGATCATTGAACACAATTAAAAATCCAATTTTTAACTGTTAAAATTTATGAAAATTGAAAACTGAAGGTTTACTACAGTTTAAAATTTAATTGTTTAAAATTTAAGAACATTGATTTTTCAACAAAGAAAATTCAATTTTCTTCAATTTTCAAGACTTAAAAATGCAACTGTTAGAAATTTAAATTTTAGAAAATCGAAAAATATTAAAAATTGAATTTTTAAATTTGAAAAATCATTTTTTTTTAATTGAAGGAAAATAAAGATAGATTATTGACCTGTTTGTATTTAAAAAAAAATGTTTTTTTAACTTTTGTGAATTCTATTTCAGAAAATTGAATTAAACATTTTTTTAAATTCAATTGTTAGAAATTGAACAAAAGAATTGATTTTTAAATTGTTTAATATTTAATAAATTTGGAATTGGAATTTTCAACTGCATAAAGTTGAAGAAAATTTATAACTGGATTTTCCACAGTTGAAAATTCAATTGTTTACCATTTAAAATATTTTTTAAATTCAATTGTACGTAATAAAAAAAAAATTAATTCATTTTTGAACTATTTAGAATGTAAGAAAATTGAATATTTAATACTTGAAGATTGAATTATTGAAAATTAAATAAAATTTAAAAAATGAATTGATTTCTCAACTGTCTAAAATTTAAGACAATTAAAAATTGAATTTTCGACTATTGAAACTTGAAAAAATTGAATTTTCAATCTTTGGAATTAAAAAAAAATTAAAAAATGATTTTTTAGCTGTTTAAAATTTAAGAAAATTGAAAATTGATTTTTTAACAATTGAAAATAATGTTTGGATCATTGAAAACCATTAAAAATAAAATTTATGAAACTTGAAAACTGGATTTTTTACAGTTGAAAATTCAATTGTTTAAAATTTAAGAAAATTTATTTTTCAACAAAGAAAATTCAATTTTCAAGACTTAAAAAATTCAATTGTTAAAAATTGAATAAAATTGAAATTTAAATGATAGAAAATCAAAAAATATTAAAAACTTAATTTTAAATTTGAAAATTCATTTGTTAAAAATAGAATTTTAAACTTGAAAATTCATTTGTTAAAAATTGAATTTTAAATTTGAAAATTCATTTGTTAAAAATTGAATAGGATTAAAAATTGATTTTTCAACTGTTTAAAATTTAAGAAAGTTGCAAATTTAATTTTTAAATGTTGAATTTGAGAAATGGATAATGAATTTTATAATGTTCAAAATTGAAGAAAATTGATAACTGGGATTTTAACTGTTGAAATTTATGAAAATTGACAACTGAATGTTTACAGTTTAAAATTTAATTGTTGAAAATTTAAGAAAATTAATTTTTCAACAAAGAAAATTCAATTTTCAAGACTTAAAAATGCAATTGTTAAAAATTGAATAAAATTGAAATTTAAATGATAGACAATCGAAAAATATTAAAAATTGAATTTTAAATTTGAAAATTCATTTGTTAAAAATTGAAAAAGATTAAAACTTGATTTTTCAACTGTTTAAAATTTAAGAAAGTTGCCAATTTTTTTTTAAATGTTGAATTTGAAAAAATGGATAATGAATTTTACACTGTTCAAATTTAATGAAAATTGATAACTTGATTTTTTTACAGTTGCATATTCAATTGTTTAAAATTGATTTTTTACAGTTGAAAATTCATTTATTTAAAATAGAATAAAATTGAAAATTAATTTTTCAATTGTTCTAATTTGAGAAAATTAAAAACTGGATCCTCAATACTTGAAAATTCAATTTTTTTTAAATCGAATAAAATTGAAAATTGATTTTTTAACTGTTTAAAATTTAAGAAAGTTGCAAATTGATTTTTTAACCGTTGAAAATAATTTATTTTGATCATTGAACACAATTAAAAATAAAATTTTTTAACTGTTCAAATTTATGAAAATCGATAATTGGATTTTTTTACAGTTGAAAATTCATTTGTTTAAAATAGAACAAAATGAAAAATTAATTTTCCAACTGCTTCAAATTTAAGAAAGTTGAAAATTTAATTTTTGAATGTTGAATTTGAGAAAACCGTTTATGAATTTTACACTGTTCAAAATTGAAGAAAATTGATAATTGACTTTTCAACTGTTCAAATATAATGGAAATCGATAACTGGATTTTTTACAGTTGAAAATTTAATTGTTAAAAATTGAAGAAAATTAAAAATTGATGTTTCAACTGTTTAAAATGTAAGAAAACCAAATTTATTAAAAATTGAAAATTGATTTTTCAACTGTTGAAAATTGAATAAAATTGAAAATCAAATTGTCAACTGTTCAAATTCTGTACAAATGAATTTTACACTATTCAAAAATGAAAAAAAAAATCAATAACCCCTCAAATTGTCAAAGTAACTGTCGGCCAAATAAATAAAAAAATTCTAATTAATAATAAAAACAAAAAGATTAATAATTACCTCTCCACGATCGCTGAGACCGTCCATCAGGGCCAAAAGTGTCGAGACAATGCTCGCGTGAATCTGATCCTGCTTTGTACTGCGGACAGGTGCGAGGCCATCAATCTCGTCGAAGAAGATAATCGAGGGCTTCATCTGCTGGGCCTGCTCGAAGAGCAGTCTGAGCTGGCGCTCGGACTCGCCGACCCACTTGGACAGACAGTCGGCGCCCTTGCGCATGAAGAAGGCCACTTTTCGGCTGCCCTGGCTGCACTCGTTCGCGAGCGCTCTCGCGATCAGCGTTTTCCCGGTGCCCGGCGAGCCGTGGAAGAGCACGCCCTTCGGCGGCGTTATGTGGAACCGGTCAAACACATCCGGATACATCATCGGGAAGACGACCATCTCCTTCAGACAGTGGATGTGCGACTCCAAGCCCCCGACATCGTTGAACCGGATGTTTGTGTCCAGTGTGATGGGATTTATGTCCGCTTTGCGATCCGGTGGACCTCCTTGCGGTATTGCCGATTGTCTGCCAAAGGGGCAATTGCATTTTAGATGAGACATTCCGAGTCAATCAAGAAAAAGGAAATTTTTAACAAACAATTTTTATTTTATTTCAATTTTATTTCAATTTTATTCAATTTGAAACAAATGAATTTTCAACTGTACACAATCCAGTAATATAGATTTTCATAAATTTCACCATTTTCAATTTTCTTAAATTTCAAACAGTTGAAAAATCTATTTTTTATTTTATTCAATTTTAAACAGTTGAATTTTCAACTGTAAAAAAATCGAGTTTTCAATTTTCATTAAATTTCAACAGTTGAAAATTCAATTATCAATTTTCTTCAATTTTGAACAGTGTAAAATTTAATTATCAATTTTTTTCAAGCTTCAAACATCAACACAATTGCATTTTAAACTATCTTGAATTTTAAACAGTTGAATCAGATCAATTTATAATTTTTTTCATTTTTAAACAATTAAATTTTCAACTGTAAAAATCCAGTTATCAATTTTCATTAAATTTGAACAGTTGAAAATTTGATTTGCAACTTTCTTAAATTTTAAACAGTTGAAAAATCAATTTTTAATTTTATTCAATTTTAAACAATTGAATATTCAAATGTAAAAAATCCAGTTATCAATTTTCATTAAATTTGAACAGTGTAAAATACATTATCCATTTTCACAAATTCAACATTTAAAAATTTAATTTGCAAGTTTCTTAAATTTTAAACATTTGAAAAATCAATTTTTAATCTTTTTCAATTTTTAACAAATAAATTTTAAAATTAAGAATTTAATTTTTAATACTTTTCTATTTTTTATCATTTAAATTTCAAT
>JAWWLR010000002.1:12607783-12619348 GCA_035041075.1 Acraspis erinacei
TTCAAAAGAAATAGTGGTGGCAAGTAAGGGGAAATTATGAGGAAAAAGTGTCTTAGTGTAATTTTTTGCTCGAAATTTGGGCAAAATAGTGTTTAATTGTACACAAACCTGGCCTTCTTGCTCTTTTTCTTGTCGTATCTTTTTGGCTCTGAGTCGCTCGAGTCGCTCGAGCTTGTACTCTTGCTCCTGTGCTTGCGCCTCCTCATCGAATTGGTGAGAACGCTCCGCAAAGCCCGGATGGACCGACGAACAGGTTCCACGTTTGCTTGGAATCTGTCAACGGTTGGCTTCTTCTGACGCAGACTGTACTTTCTCGGACCTGGCGTGTCTGACGATTCACTCATGTCGCTGTCTTCTAGTTTTAGGGAAAATGAAAAAATATCATATTTTCGATCCAAGTTTTAGGGAGATTCATTGGCTGCCAAGGCTCTCCAATTTAAACAATATCATTTTTAAACGTTAAAATATGAAAATTCTTTTCTAACATTAATTTTCTTCACAAAATATCATTTTTAAAGGCATTTAGTTTTCAATTGTTAACAAAAAAAAGACGACCAGAGTTGAGATTTTTGGATATCTCATCAATTTTCTTTTCTTTGCCGCAATTCAATTTTTAACTGTTAAAAATTAAATTATCCATTTTTTCCAAATTTTTAACAGAAAATGCAATGGTTAGAAATTGAAGAAAGTAAAAATTCCAAATCCAGAAAATTGAGCAATATTAAAAATTGAAGAAAGTTATAAATTGATTTTTCAACTGTTTAAAATTTAACAAAATTGATTGTTTAATAGTTGAAAATTCAATTGTTAAAAATCGCAAAAAATTAAAATTATTTTCAACTGTTCACAATTTAGGAAAGTTAAAATTTTAATTTTCAACCGTTGAAATTTTAAAAAAATTGATAATTGAATTTTAAAAAGTTGAAAATTTAATGGTTAGAAATTGAAGAAAATTACAACTTCAAATATAGAAAATTGAGCAATATTAAAAATTGAATTTTTAAATTTGAAAATTCAATTGTTGAAGGTTGAACATTAAAAATTAATTTTTCAACTGTAAAATATGACAAAATTGAATTTCCAACTGTTTAAAACTGAATTTTTAACTTTTTAAAATTTTGAAAAAATGGAACTTTTTAACAGTTGAAAATTTAATTTCCTTCAATTTTCAAAAGTTGAAAAAAATTGTTAAAAATTGAAGAAAGTAAATAAAAAATTTAATTTACATCTGTTCAAAATTTAGGAAAATTGAAAATTTAATTTTCAACTGCTGAAGATGTGAGAAAATCGAAAAAATTGATAGTTGGATTTTCAACAGAGGAAATTTCAAGAAAAATGAATTTTCAATTGCAGAAACTTAAAAAAATTATTTAATTTTCAATGGCAGAAAATGCAACTATTAAAAATTGAATTTTTAACAGAGGAAAATTCGATTTTCTTCAAATTTCAAATGTTGAAAATTCAATTTTCTTCAATTTCCAAAGTTGAAAATTCAGTGGTTAGAAATTGATGAAAATAAAAAATTCAAATATAGAAAATTCATCAATATTGAAAATAGAATTTTTAAATTAAAAAATTCAATTGCTTAAAATTTGAAAAAATTAAAATAGTTAAAAATAAATAAAAAAATAGTTGAAAATAAAATAGTTGGAAATTTAATTGAAGTACATTGAACATTAAAAATTATTTTTTCAAATTTAAGAAAATTGAATTTTTAAAATTAAAAATTAGATTATATAATATTGAACACAAAAAAATGTGATTCTTCAGCTGTTTAAATTTTAAACAAGTGGAAAATGAAGTTTCAAATTATTCAAATTTCAAGAAAATTGATAATTGAATTTTAAAATGGTAAAAATATTTAAAGAAAATTAAGAGCTAAATTTTCAACAGTGGAAAATTGAATTTTCAATTTTTGGAAATTGAACCAAAATTTGTTAAGATTGTTTTTCATACAAAATTCGATTTTTTCTGTATTTTGCAAATGAGAAACTGAAAAAATGTTGATGAAGATTTATAGATTTAAATGATCAATTTTCTTGAATTTTCAACAGAAAATTCAATTTTAAAAAACTGAAAAAAAATAATTTTCATCTGGTCAAAATTGAGGAAAATCGAAAATATAATTTTCAACTGTTGAAATTTGAAGAAAATTGCAAAAATATATAATTTTATCTTCAGCTTTTAAAAATTGAAAAAAAAATTTCAACGGTAAAAATTCAATTTTTACCAGCTGCATTCTCAAATTTGAAAACTGAAGAAAATTAATAATTGAATTTTCATCAGTAGCAAATGCTAAATGTTAAAATCTAAATGTTAGAAATGGAAGAAAATTCAAATTTCAAGTATAGAAAATTGAGCAATTGTAAAAAATGAATTTTAAAATTTTTAAATTGAACAAAATTAAAAATGTTTAAATTCAATTATTGAAAATTGAAAGAACACAACAAAAATGGATTTTCTACTATTAAAACTTGAAGAAAATTAAATTTTCATTCGTTGAAAATCGAATAAAATTAAAACAATTGAATTTTCAACAAATGAAAATTGAATTTTCAAAACTTAAAAATTGAAGAAAATTGAAATGCTAATGATAGAAAATTGAATATAAAAAATTGATTAAAATTTTTTTAAATTTATTCATTGAAAATTGAAAGAAAATAAAAAAATGATTTTTCAAATGTTTAAAATTTAAGAATCAATGGAAGAAAATTTCATTCTTAATAATTGGAGATTCACTTGTTGAAAATTAAAAAAACGGACTGTTTTTTCAACTATTTAAAATGTTCAAAGTTAAATTTTTAACAGTTGAAAATACAAGAAAATAAAAAGTTGGATTTTCTACTATTAAAACTTGAAGAAAAGAAAATTTTCATTCGTTCAAAATCGAATAAAATTAAAACAATTAAATTTTCATTTATTCAACATTTAAGGAAAGTGATTTTTCAACAAATGAAAATTTAATTTTCAAAACTTACAAATTCAATTGTTAAAAATTGAATTTTTAATGATAGAAAATCCAATAATATAAAAAATTTAATTTAAAAATTTTTTAATTCATTTGTTCAAGAAAATTGATAACTGGATTTTCCACAGTTAAAACTTCAAAAATTTAAAAATTGAATTTTCGACGGGTTGAAGCTTAAAGAAAATTTAATTCTCAACTCTTTAAAATTGAAGAAAATTGCTTAAAATAAAAGAAATTTGACAATTCAATTGTTTAAAATTTAACAAAATCAAAAAAATGGTTTAATTTTTCAACTGTTTAAAATTTCATAAAGTTGAAAATTGAAGAAAATTGATTAAAAATAAAAAATATTAAATTATATTTTATATTTTATTTTAAATTTAAAAATTAATCAAAACTATAAATTAGATTTTTAAAGTTGATGTTTAAGTGCATCATGTTTTTTTGTATAAAATATAAAATTAATTTTATTTTTCTAAATTTGCAAAATAACAAAATATTTGATTTTTCGGTAGTTAAAAATTCAGGAAATTGGAAAATGGAATTTTAAACCTATTAAATTAAAGAAAATTGATAACTGGATTTTCAAAACTTAAAAATTCAATTGTTTCAAATTTAAAAAAAAATAAAAATTGATTTTCAAACTGTTGAAAATATAAGAAAATTAAATATTTAATAAATGAAGATTCAATTGTTAAAAATTTCAAAAAAATTAAAATAAATAGATTTTTCAACTGTCTAAAATTCAAGACAGTTGAACATTTAATTTTTAATTATTAAACATTCAATTGTTAGAAATTGAGCAAAAAAATTGATTTCTTCAACTGATTAAAATTGAAGGAAATAGAAAATAGATTTCTCAATCGATGAAAATTAAATTGCTGAACATTGAAAATTAAAAAATATTAATCTTCCATTATTGTTTTAGTACTATACCTAATTTCTTCCTCGTCAACTGACGCTGGGATCTTCTCGTTCGCTTAACTCTCGTGTACATGTCCGTATAACCCTGAAAAAATTTAATTTGCAAAAAAAACCCATAAACAGTAGAATAAAAAAGCCTATTAAATAAAATTTTTAAAAATGGTTAAAAACAGATAATTACTGCCTCATTCTCCGAGTTGTTGCCGGCCTTCTCACTCTCTTGAGAACTGTCCTCATCAGCTTCATTCTCCTCGGCCTTGTTCTTCGAATCTTTAATCACAGAACCTCCACCATGTCTCGTTATCGGCCCTTCCCTCAATCTCCCGGGACTGTCCGACTTCCGTGTTCTAAAAAACCGTGAAAAAATGCATCCCAAAACTAGAACGAGAGAAAAAAAAAAATTTCCAAGTTTTTTTTTTGTGGTTGTTACCTAGTGTCCTTTTCCTCTTTGGGTGCCGTCCTCGCGTCCGACTTGTCGCGAACCTCCGTTTTCACCTTAATCTCTCCCTCATTTCGCTCCTTAATCTCCCTCAAATTTTTCTCCCGCTCGGTTCTATTTCTCAGATCGTGATCGCGATCATTTCTTTCCGCGAGGTCCCTCTCCGGCCTGCCACGAAGTTCCCGAATCGGTGCTCGATCATGCTCCGTCCTCTCACGCATGTGACGAGGCGACTCTTTATTACTCGGTGGATGATTTTCCCGTGATCTGAGGGGCATCCGGTCCCTGAGATCACGCTTCCGATCGGGAACATCATCCACCATTTCTTTGTCTGATGAGGATCCATGCTGTGGGAACATCGGGTATCCCTTCAAGGTTTGCGTGCCTGAATCATAGAAAGGAATTCAACTGTAATGCAAGTTTTGGACTCGCAACTCTCACAGTCGGCACAAAAGCATTAAAATCCACAAAAAATGTCCTTGTGCGGTCCTAGGACGTCCTATGTCGGCACAATCAACACTTTAATACGTATAATGTACTTAAAATGTTTCAAAGATATATTAGATATAGGACGTTCTTGGAACGTTTGGGGAGCATCCTTAAGATGTCCGAAAGATATCTTAGGGATGTCCCGAAGACGACTCTAGGACATCTATAATATTTTTGCCAACTGGATACCCAATCGACACAAAACCATTAACATCACAGGAAAGTACTTGCGCGTTCACAGGGTGTCCTATGTCGGCACAACCAACGTTTTTAAGACTTCTGATGTTCTAAAGACGTCTGAAGGACATATAACACATAGGAAGTTCTCGAAACGTTTTAAGAACATCCTTAGGATGTCCGAAAGATGTCTCAGGGATTTCCCGAAGATGACTCTAGGACATCTATAATTTTTCTACCTACTGGTTTCACAGTCGGCACAAAGCCATTAACATACAAAAAACTTTTCTTGTGCGTTCGTAGGACGTCCTATGTCGGCACAATCAACGCTTTAAGACGTGTAATGTCCTTGAAATGTCCCAAAGACGTCTTAAAGATATAGGACGTTCTCGAGACATATTAAAAGCATCTTTAGGATTTCCAAAAGACGTTTTAAAAATGCTCCAAACACGAATCTAGGACATGCATAATTTTTCTATCTACTGGTTTCACAGTCGGCACAAAACCCTTAACATTAAAAAATTTCCTTGTGCGTTCCTAGGACGTCCTATGTCGGCACAATCAACGCTTTGAGACGTGTAATGTCCTTGAAATGCCCTAAAGACGTCTCAAAGATATAACAGATATAGGACGTTCTCGGAACGTCTTAAGAGCATCCCTAGGATGTCCCGAAGACGACTCTAGCGACATTCATAATTTTTTTGCGTACTGGGTTCCCAGTGGACACAAAACCATTAACATCACAAGAAAGTCCTTGGGCGTTCATAGGACGTCCTATGTCAGCAAAACCAACGTTTTTAAGTCTTCTAATCCCCTAAGGATGTCCTAAAGACGTCTTAAAGATATATTAGATATAGGACGTTCTCGAAACGTTTAAAGAGCATCCTTAGGATGTCCGAAAGACGTCTTAAGAATATCCCAGATACGATTCTAGGACATTCTTAATTTGTTTGCCTACTGGGTTCCCAGTGGACACAAAATCATTAACATCACAAGAAAGTCCTTGGGTGTTCATAGGACGTCCTATGTCAGCACAACCAACGTTTAAAAGACTTTTAATGTCCTAAAGACATATCAGATATAGGACGTTGTCGAAACATATTGAAAGCATCCTAAGGATGTCCAATAGACATCTTAGGAATGTCCCAACGACGACTCCTTGGGCGTTCCTAGGACGTCCTATGCTAGCGCAATCAACGTTTTTAAAACGTATAATGTCCAAAGATGCCCTGAAGACATAGGACGTTTTTGGGACATCTTTAGCATTTACATTGGATGTCTTAAGACCATCCTTAGACTGTCTAAAATACATGTTTGAAAAGACGTCTTGGGCATCTCCCGAAGGCGAATCTAGGACTTCTATAATTTTTGTTTTGCCCACTGCATTCCCAGTGGACTCAAAACCATGCACATCCCAAGAACGTCCTTGGGCGTTCGTAGGACGTCCTATGTCAGCACAATAAACGTTTTTTAGACGTCTTAAGGAAATAGGACGTTCTCGGGACGTCTTAAGGGCATCCCTAGGATGTCCAAAGAGGTCTTAGGGAACGTCCTTGGTACGTTCCTAGGTAGTTGTCTAAAGAGTTTAAGTGCTCGGAGAAATTCTCACGAGCATGAGAATATGCTCAACCTTTATGTGTTTTGAGAATTTAATAATGAGCATTCATAAGCATTTTGAATTAGGATTTAACCAATCATGTTTTCTATCTTTATTAATAATAATTACCTTATTTAAATTTCGCGGGAAAATGAATTAATCGCTTGAAATTGGAAAGGGCGCTAAATTTAAATGATATTAGAAGTCAAAGTAATAGAAAAACATTCTTCTCATTAAATCATACACCCTGAAATTAATAATACTATTAATGCAAAAACAATTAAGAACATGAATTTTCTCCTAAAAAATACCTTTTTTAGCCAAAATTAGAATAGTTAAAATTTTAGAGAAATAAATCTTCAACACAAGAAAAGAAAACAACGATCATCAAAAAAATGATTTTTTAACTAAAAATAGAAGAATTAAATTTGCAGTTAAAACAATTTTTAACAACAAAAAACGAATTTTCGCTTAAAAAATTAATTTCAAATTTAAATAGATCCTACTTTTCAAAAATAACTTTACAAATAATTTTAAAAATAAAAATCCAAACAAACATTGAGTTTCACTAAAATAGATCAATTTTAAACAAATATTTTAAAAAATACTTAAGAATATTCAGTGAAAAAATAAAATTGTTCTTTATTGAAATAATTAAATTTTCAATCAAACAGATGCATTTTCAAGCAAGAAGATTAAATTTCTATTAAAAAAGATTGATTTCTAACAAAATACACGAATATATAAAATCCACAAAAAATAAATGCTCAATAAAATAATAAAATTTTAAACCCAAAAGAGGAATAAAATAGAACATTTTTTAAAGAAAAAGATTAAATTTCTATCAAAACGGTAAATTTTCCAAAAAAATGGAATAGTTCAAGTGAATTTTCAGTTAAAATAATTTAATTGTTAACCAAATACATGAATTTTCAACTAAAAAGATAATTTATCAAACAAAAATAAAATACTCAAATTTTCAATTAGTAAAATAAATTTTCAACCAAAAAAAGAAACGATTTTTCCACAGAATACTTACATTTTTGACCACAGAAATTAATTTTTAATTAAGAATAAAGTTTTGACAAAAAATGGAACAGTTAAAATTTCAGTTTCAGTTAAAAAAAATTAATTCTAAATAAAAAAATTCTAATTTCCTACCAAATAGTTCAATTTTCAAACAAAAAGATTACTTTTACACCAAAAAGATTAATTTTCGATCAAAAAAGATCAATTTTGTGTGTAAAATGGAATAGTGAAATTTACAGTTAAAAAAATAAATGTTCAATTTAAAAAAAAAAACGTCATTGAAGTAAAGGAATGAATTTTCAACCAGGAAGATTAAATCTTAACAAAATACATAAATTTTCAACTAAATATTTCCATTTTTGAAGGAATTTTCAACAACAAAAAAATGAATTTTCAACCTAAATTAATTTTCGCCAAAAAAAATACTTTTTACAAAATAAATGAATTTTTAACAAAATACTCGAATTTTATATGGTATTTTCAACCAAAGAAATAAATTTTTAATGTAAAAGAGACTAGTTAAAATTTTCAGTATTCAGATTAATTTTCAACAAAATGCATTAGTTTTTAGCTAAATAGTAGCATTTTTAACCCAGAAAACAAATTTTTTATACAAAAAAAAAAAGGAATTTTCAAAAAAATTCTATTCATTTTTAAATAAATAGTTCAATTTTTAAACCTAAAGAAATTAATTTTTAATAAAAAATAATGAATTTGCTTAAAAACAATGAGATTTTCAACCGAAAAGATTAATTTTATGCCAGAAAAAATGAATTTTTTAACAAAATACACCAATTTTCTTAAAAATGTGTAAGTTTTTCAACCAAGAAGATTAGTTTTCTAATAAAAAAAGGTGATTTTTCAATAAATTTCAGAATTTTTCAATTAACAAACAGTTTCTGATGACAACAAATAAAAACGTTAAATTTAAAAAAATAAAAAATATACTAACTTGTACGTTTTTAAAATAATCGAAACATAAATATTTGTTTGTCGTTAAGTAAAAACAAGCTAATATATTTGTTTGTTAAAAAATACAAGTAAACATATTTTTTATCTTTAGAAATTTGAAGTCGGATACTTTTCTATATACTGATTTAAAAAAAAAGTTAAGTTTTTTTCAATATTTAAAAACCACAAGTCAATATTTCGGGACGACTCCAGAACCCCTAAAAAAAATTCCGAAAAAAAGAAAATATTCGATAAAGAATTATAAATTATAAAATATTCGACACTAAAATTCTTAAAACTAAAAAATTCTCGAATTTAAACAATTATTTTTCAATAAATATGATCTAATTATTAGGAATAGAATAATTAAATATCATGGCAATAATTAAAAAAAAATAAACATCGAAGAAAAGTTTCTTGCATGAAAATAAATCTTTTATATATTTTTAATAAATAAACAATATTTTTTCATCAAAGATTTTTCACGGTGAATGAAATTTTAAAAACCAAACTCTATTTGACACATTTTTTCCATTTGAGGTAATAAACTATAAACAACAAATTAAAGCATTCAAAGTGGAACTCTTGATTTTTAAACTTGAACAATTAAGTGAATTTTCAAATAAAAAGATAATGTAACAAAGAAAATAGTATAATTTTCAACGAAAAAAAGCATTTTTGACAAAATATTAGTTCAATACTCAAATAAAAAAATGAATTTTCAAACCAGTATATTAATTTTTTTACAATAGACGATTTTTTTAACAAAACACGTGAATTTGCAACAAAATATATGAAATTGCAACAAAATATTTCAATTTTCAACCCCGAAGATAAATTTCCAAGCCAGTAGATTAATTTTCTACCAAAAAATAATTTTTAAAAAGATTTTTAAAATTTTTTAAAAGATTTATTATATAGTTTAACTATCAAACAAAATGATGAAATTCCAAGCCATTCGATTAATTTTCATTCAAAAAATAAGAATTTTGAACAAAATACGGGAATTTTCAACTAAAAGAGATCAATTTTCCACAAAAATTGTAATATTTAAAATTTCAGTTTAAAAAAAATCATTTTTTAACAAAATAGTTTAATTTTCAACGAAAATGATAAATTTTTAAGCCAGTAGATTAATTTTCTATAAAAAAAAGGAAGAATTTTCAACCAAATAAGTGAATTTTCAACTTAAAAAGCTCAATTTACCACAAAAATTGGAATATTTAAATTTTCAATTAAGAAAAGAGATTTATTTAAAAAAAATTGATTATATAGTTTAATTTTCTATCAAAAAATAAGTATTTTAACAAAATACGGGAATTTTCAACAAAAAATATCAATTTTCTACAAAAATTGGAATATTTAAAATTTCAATTAAAAAAAAATTATTTTCAACAAAAAATTTATTTTTTTAACAAAATAGTTTAATTTTCAACGAAAATTATGAATTTTCTATATAAAAAAAAGAAGAATTTTCAACGAAATAAGTGAATTTTCAACTAAAAAGGATCAATTTTCCACAAAAAATGGAATATTTAAATTTTCAGTTAAGAAAAGAGAATTTTCAACAAAAAAATTGATTATATAGTTTAATTTTCTATCAAAAATAAGAATTTTTAACAAAATACGGGAATTTTTAACAAAAAAATATCAATTTTCAACAAAAATTGGAATAGTTAAAATTTCAGTTAAAAAAAAAAATAATTTTCAACAAAAAAATAATTTCTTAACAAAGTAGTTTAATTTTCAACGAAAATGATAAATTTTCAAGCCAGTAGATTAATTTTCTATAAAAAAAAAAGAATTTTGAACCAAAAAAAATATTTACCACAAAAAATGGAATATCTAAATTGTCAGTTAAGAAAAGAGAATGATTTTTAAAAGATTCATTATATACTTTAATTTTTTTCAACCAAAAAAAATAAATTTCCAAGTCAGTAGATTAATTTTCCATCAAAAATAAGAATTTTTAACAAAATACGGGAATCTTCAACAAAAAAATATCAATTTTCCACAAAAATGGGAATATTTAACATTTCAGTTAAAAAACAAAATTCAACAAAAACATTATTTTCAACAACAAAAATAACTTTTTAATAAAATAGTTTAATTTTCAACGAAAATGATGAATTTTCAAGCCAGTAGATTAAGTTTTTGCCAAACAAGAAGAAATATTGATCAAATAGTAGAATTTTCAACAAAAAATGTTAAAAAATTTTAACGAAAGAGTTGAATTTTCAAAGAAAATAATGTTCTATTGGGAATGGTTAAACCATGATGCGCCACCTGTTGACAATAATCCGAACTAGGAAGAACAGGTGCGATTTTAAAGATGCATTTTAATTTGTGCATAAACGATTTTTTTGTGGAGTTTAAAGTATTTACTGGATAATAAAAATAATTATTGGCCGGAAACAAAGAGTTTTAGATAGAATTGACATATTATACAGTTAAAAAAAAACATTTCTGTAAAAAAAACAACTATTATTGCACAATTTATCTTGATTTTTAAAAGATTATAAACTAAAAATGATCGATTTTAAAAGAAAAATGAACTAAAAGTAAATTTTTATTAATTTATTCATGAAATATTTACTGTTTTAAAATATGATATAAAAGTTAGGTTAGAATTTATATTTAAATTACAATTTATTATTCTAAAACTATATTTTTTATGAAAATTTGTCTCTATTATTCGATTATTGTTTTATAATTCACAAAACAATCGTAAAAACACTTTTACGAAAAAATTAAAACACATCTTTAAAATTGTACCCACTCTTTCTAGTTCCAGTTTTCGGCACCAGGTGGCGAAATGATAGACCACCATTCCCAATAAAAACAAGACAGATTTTCATAAAATTCCCGGTTTCTCGGTCCATTGGCCAGCCGGATTTAACAAAATATATGTTTATTTCACTCTAGAATTGTTTTTTTTTTTTAATAAAAATATATGTAATAATTATTATTAAACCATTAAGCCGTTTCCCT
>JAWWLR010000002.1:12627796-12638522 GCA_035041075.1 Acraspis erinacei
AATTTTTTAACCAAAAATATTTTTACTTTCATCCAAAAAATATGAATTAAAACAAAAAAAGACAGGGAGATTAAATTGGTGTCAAAATAAAAAATTTCTATAAAAGCGGAAGTCAAATTTTCAATTAAAGAATAAATTTCTAACTAAAAAATTATTATTTTGAAAAAAAACTGTTCAATTTTGAACAAGAAACTAAAGACAAGAAATTAATTTTCTACCACAAAAGACGAACTTTCAACAAAATAGTTTTAAACGATCCTTAAGTCAGATAAAAATGATTATCACATCGATCTAAATTAAAACAATTAAAATAATATATTACTACTTTTCTAAAAAAATGAAAGCTTCGAAAAAAGAGTAAAAAAAGTACAAATAATTAAACCTAACGGAAGAAAGGGATTTCAGCTTCAGATCGCTCCAGATTGTCAACACCAAAAAGGCGCGAAAATATCTTCGAATAAACCGGTACCCCCTCCACCTCCAAAAATAGTGCACGTGTTCGATTACACTGCAATCACATCAATTTCCCAAACTATCAAACAACAATGAAATTCCAACCAACTCTCCCAACTTCCACCCACCCGAGAGCAACTCAAAATTTTCGAAAAATCAGTCCCAAAGCACAAAAAAGGCAGCAATTTATCACGAAACATCAAACAAAGTTGTCATCATGACAAGACGTTCCTGCTCGAACGAAAAAGGAAACGGGAAATGCCTTCTCTAAAATGGCAACCCAGCCTCGCCAACCAACTCCATTTTACAAATCTCACCCCGGAAAGTTGCAGCCCGGGAATCGGGGCTTATTAAAAAAAAATTGCAGGGTCGATTTAATAACAACAATAAACAAAGCCCTTGGTGGAAGCTGCGCGCGTATTGTTCGATTACGTGGCTTTGAAAGGACGGTGCGCGCGAGTTTAATCGATTTCTCTGGGGCTTGAAAAATAGGTATTGATTCGCTTACCTTCATCTACCTGGGACTCGGTTAGGAAAATTTCTCGGGCTTCGAATCAGACTTTTTTGGGTCGTCATATGCTTCTGGGAAAACGAGCTGCAGGCTCGGGAACGAGGGATCGCGAGGCGTGCACACGCCCAAGGAAATCTCGTCTTCCTCGAGAGCCGTTTGCTTGTCCGGGCGATTTTCACGCGGATATTGGAACGCAATGAGCCGTCTGGACGGAAATTGTCATAGCAGGTGCGAGAAAGGCGAAAAAAGGCTGAAAATTAGTCGACTTTCCAGGGTCACAAGTTGCAAAATCGAGGGGAAAGCCACTGAAGTCCGCCGCGAACCGCGCACTGCTCACTCACCTAACCTGAACTACAGGGCTTCCCGATTATCGTCTCTAGGCGCAATGCGCATGCGTCACGATAGTAGTTTCATTGGCGGAAAAGAGCGCGCTCTTTTTAAATGTTGTAATTCCATTTTTTATGGGAACTAGCAGCAATCGTCTGTTTTCTTGGTTGAAATTTAGTTTTTTGATTGAAACTTTTTTATTTTAACTCAAAATTTAACTATTCCATGTTTGCTTGCAAATGAATGTACATATTTTTTTAAAATTAATTTTCCTGGTTTCAAATTTATCTTATTGGTTGAAAACTAATTTCCATGGTTGAAAATTAGTATTTTTTATTCCGATTTTTTTGTTTTAACGAATAATTTAATTGAAATTAATTTTCTTGCTTCGAAATTTACCTTTTTGGTCAAAAAATAATAATTTTTTAAAATAATTTTATTAATTCATAATTTATGTACCCATTTTTTATCGAAAATCTATCTTTTACGCTAAAAATTTAATATTCTTCTTTAAAAATTTATCTGCTTTAGGTAAAACTTAACTAGTTCCTTGAAAATTCTTTTTTTTTTGTTCAAAATTTATTTTTCTATCCGAAAATTTAACTTTTGCATCTTTTGTTGAAACTTCCTATTTTTTTTGTTAAAATTATTTTTTTATTAAAAATTAATTTTTTAGCTTGAAATTCAACTATATATTACATTTTTTCGAAAATTTATCATTTCTGATTGAAATTAATCTTCTTTTTCAGAAAAATCATCTGTTTTTTTTTAAATTAATTTTTTCGTTGTGAATTAATTTTATTTAGTAGAAACTTATTTATTTTCTGAAAGTATTTAAATATTCCATTTTTTGTTGAAAATTAAATCTTTTGACGTACAAATCTTTATAAATTCATGTATTTTGTTAAAATTATTTATTTTTTTATTGAAGATTAATTTTTGTAAAACAAAATTCAACTATGCCATGCTTAGTTGAAAATTTAGTTTCTTCGGTTAAAAATTGTTTTATTTGGTTGAAAATTCCAATATTTTCTCAACAATTACTCTTTTTTTATACAAAATTAATTTTTTGGTTCAAAATTAGTTTTTTATAGACAATTAATTTTTTAACTGAAAATTTAACTATTCTGTTTTTTCATAAATTTACATTGAAAGTTGAAAATTAATTATTTTTACTGAAAATATATCAGTTTCAGGTGAAAATTCACCTAAAATCTTTTAATTCGTTTTTTAAACGGAAAGTGAATTTTTGAACTGAATATTTAAGTATTTAATTTTTTGTGGAAGATAAAATACTTTGGTTGAAAATTAATCTTTAGTGAAAAATTCATTTTTAGTGAAGAAATAGTTTTTTGATTGAAGATCAATTTTTTTAAATGAAAATTTAACTGTTTCATATTTGGTTAAAAATTTCTTTTCTTCAGTTGAAAATTCTTCTATTTGGTTGAAAATTCCTGTATTTTCATAAAATTTTCTATTTTTTGGTACAAAATTAATTTTCTTATTTAAAAAATTATCTTCTTGGTTGAAAATTACTTTATTTTGTTAAAAATTAGTTTTTGTATTGAAAATTATTATTTTTTAACTGAAAATTTAACTATTTCAGTTGAAAATTCGCCTAATTTTATTTTTATTTGAAAATTCATTTCGTTGGTTGCAAATCAGTTTTTAAAAATTAAAAATTACTTTTTTTTAAACTGAAAGTTTAAATATTCCTTTTTTGTTGTTGAAATTTTCCTCATTTATGATAAAAAAAGTAATCTACTACTTTAGAAAAATAATCTGTTTTGTTGAAAACTTAACCGTTTAATATTGGAAAGTAATTTTGTTATCTTGGAAATTAATTTATTTTCCTCAAAATTAATTTTCCCACTGAAACTTTTTGACTATTCCATTTTTGTTGATTCAAAAAGTAAATTAAATTAAACTGAAAATTTAACTACTCCATATTTAGTTGCAAATCCCTCTAATTTGTTTTTTTTTTGGTAGAAAAATAATATAATTTTTTAAACTTTATCTTCTTAGTGAAAAATTAGTTTCTTCGATTCAATTTTTTTAAAATTTTTGTTTAATTGATAGTTAATTTTTTTAATTGAACTATCCAATTTCTGGTTAAAAATAAAATTCTTTGGTTGAAGATTAATTTTCTTGGTTAAAAACGTATCTTTTTGGTTAAAAATTAATTTTTTTGGTGGAAACTTAATTTTTTACTAAACATTAATGTTTTAAAGTAAAAATTTAACTATTCCATGTTTTGGTGAAAATTTATATTTTTGATTGAAAATTAATTTTTGAACTGAAAATTTCCATATTCTATAGTTTTTTCCTAAATTTATATTGAAAGTTGTCAACTCATTTTTTGAAGCGAAAATTGAACTATTCTCTTTTTTGAAAATTTATATTGAAACTTAATAAATAGTTTTTTTTTTTAATGAAAATGTATCTATTTTAGATGAAAAGTTAACTAAAATGTACAAATCTCATCTTCTTTTGCAGTAAAAATTCGCTCATTCGGTTTAAAATGATTTTTTCTAACTGAAAATTTAAGTATTCCATTTATTGTTGAAAATAAAATGCAAATTTGTTTTTTTTATTGAAAATAATTTCTTTTATACTGAAAATTTAACGACTCTATTTTTTTAATGAAAATAAAATGTTGTTGTTGAAAACTAATCCTTTTGTTTAAAAATTTATCTTGCGGTTGAAAAATTATTTGCATTATTAGAAATTAGTTTTTTCATTGAAAATTAATTTCATTAACTAAAAAATGTTAAAAAATTTTCTGTTCTGTTGAAAATTTAACTGTTTCGTTGAAAATTAATTTTGTTTTCATAAAAATTAATTTTTTTACTGAAAGTTTTTAAATATTCCATTTTTTGTTGACAATGAAATTCTTTCTGTAATTTTTCTTTTGCATTATTGAAAGTTTTATAAAAACCTTAAACCGAAAACCTTAAAAAATTGAAAATTTTTATTAACTAAAATTTTAACTATTTAATATGTGGTTGAATGATTATTTTCTTCAGTTGTAAATTAAACTGAAAATTTAACTATTCTATTTTTTCAAAATTAAATTAATTAATTAAATGTAATTTTTTAAAATTTTTTATAGAAAATTCATATTTTTTAAAAAAGGTAATCTTTCTTAAAAGAAATAAAATGTCATTTTTTTAAATTTCATCTTTTGAGCTAAAAATTCGTTTTTTCGGTTTTAAATGTAATTTTTTAAATTAGATTTTTATTTTAAATTAATTATTTTAACTGAAAATCTAAGCATTTAATTTTTTGATGAAAATAAAATTCTTTGGTGGAACATTAATCTTTTTGATTAAAAAATGATCTTTTGTTTGAAAAGTCAATTTTTTAGAGGAATATCAGTTTTGTTTACAAATTAATTCTTTGAACTGAAAACGCAACTGTATATTCCGTTTTTTGTCTAAAATAAAATTCTTTGGTTAAACATTAATCTTCTTGGTTAAAGATGTATCTTTGTGTTGAAAAATTAATTTTTTTGTGGAAAATTAAATTGCTTTACTAAAAATTAATTTTGCACTGAAGAAAATCAGGGCAAATTTTAAGACAATTTAGTTAGTTTGCAGAATTAAAAAAAGTGAGTATAAATTTGAATAATTTAAATTAATATTTAGATACTCAAGAAGTTTTGAAATGATTCGCCAATAATTGGAAACTTGCAAAGATTTCAAAAAATACTTAAACAAATGTAGATTTCTGAATTTGAGATTTAGAAAATTAATTTTATTAACTAAAAATTCAACTATTCAATATTTGGTGGAAAATTAATTTTCTTCAGTTGAAAATTCTACCATTTGGTTGAAAATTCTTCTATTTTCTTAACAATTGCTCTTTTTTGGTACAAAATCAATTTTCTTGGTTCAAAATTGATCTTTTTGGTTAAACATTAATTTCTTTTGTTGATAATTAGTTATTTTTGTTGAAAATGAAATTTTTTAATCAAAATATATAGCTTGAGATAGCGTATATTTCTGAAAAAGAATTTTTTCGATCTCTCTAATAGCTTAATTGGAAAAGCACCCGCCCGGCAATCGGAAGGTCTCTGTGGTTCGATTCCCAGTGGAGCGATTGTTAGAAGATTTTTTTCAGAAAAATATAATTTTTAAAATGAAAAAAAATCGCAATTTAACTATTCTATTTTTTCCAAAATTTATATTGAAAGTTAAAAGTTAATTTTTTGGTGGTTTTTTTTGGTTCTTTTTATCGAAAAAAATTTTAAAATTAAAAACCGTACTATTCCAGGTTTGATTGAAAATTGCTCTTTTTTGTACAAAAATAATCTTTTTGGGTGAAAATGTACTTTTTTGATTAAAAATTCATTTCTTTAATGGAAAATTAGTTTTTTTATTGAAAGAAAAATAATAATATTTTTTAAACTAAACATTTAACTATTTTATTTTTTTTTACAAAATTTATAGTGAAATTTGAAAATTATTTTTTTTTCCTAAATATTTATCTCTTGTAGGTTAAAATTCACCCTAAATTGTAAACATTTTATATTTTTATGTAATTTTTAAAAATTATTTTTAAATTTGAAAACTGATTTTATGAACTGAAAATTTAACTATTACATTTTTGTTGAAGATAAAATTCTTCTTTAGTTGAAAATTAATCTTCTTGGTTGAAAATCTATCTTTCAGTTAAAAACTCATTTCCATGATGGAAGTATAGTTTTTTTTATTAAAAATTAATTTTTTAAACTGAAATTTATATTTATATTTATTCTTCTTGGTTAAAAATTCATTTCTTTGGTTGAAAATTCCTTTACAAATTCACATATTTGGTTAAAAATTCATTTAATTTGTTAAAAATTAAACTTTTTGGTCGAAAATTAATCTTCTTCGTTGAAAAATAATTTAAAATTTATCTCAGGTGGTAAAAAATTCATCCTTTCTGGTAGAAAAGTAATATTCTGGGTCTAAAATTGAACTATTTTGTCGAAAATAATAAAAAATTTTGTTCTTTAATTGGAAATTTTTAATATACATACTATTTTTTTGTAGTAAATTTATCTTTTTTGACAGAAATTTAATCTTCTTGACTGAAAATTCATCTGTTTGGTGGATAATTAATCTATTTAGTTGAAAATTAATTAATTAATTATTTTTGGAATTAGCAAGTTTTTCTTGCATTACCATTAATAATCTTCTAGGTTTAAGGTTTTTTTTTATACATAATAACAAATTTTAGAATGGCAAAGGAAAATGAAAAATTGGACAGGAAAAAGTGAGGGTAAGTGAGGAAAATCAAAAATTAAAATTGTGTAGCAATTGTTTTAATTTTGTTGAAATTTCGGTTTTAATTTTTGTTTTCTTTTTCATTAAATTCAGTTCTAAAATTCCTATTTATCTTTTAAGTAGACTGAAATAAAAATTATTTGAAATATTTTAAAATCTTTTCCAATTTTCACGTGAAATTAATTTTTCAAAATAAAAAATCATTAAAAACTTTTCGGAGAATCTTATACATGTTTTTGTCATCTTTAAACGTTTCGAAAACCTTAAAAAATGAAAAATTGAAATTCTACATTTTGTTTTAAGTTTTTTGAAATTAAAAAAATTGATTTTGCAGTTTTTTCAAAACTTTTAAACATCTTTTAAAATTAACTGAATTTTCGTAAAAATCAACAAAAAATCCTGTAAACTTAAAAAATTCCCCCAAAATTCACTTTTTGAAGAGTTCGAAAAAGATTTTAGAAGCTTTTTTAAAAAAATTTGAAAGGTTTGAAGAGAGTAATTTTTCTTGTTGAGATACCTGCGATTATTTATAATGATTTTATTTTAAAAGGTTTATTTTAGGTTTTGAAAATTTTAGAAAATTAAAAAAAATAATCTGAAAGATATGGAGGTAGATTGTTTAGTTTTCAGAATTAAAAAAATCTGAGAACAAATTTGAATAATTTAAAGTGACATTTAGATATTTTAGAATTTTTGAAAAGATTCGCAAATAATTTAAAACTTGAGAAGATTTCAACAAATTTTTAAGCAAATGTAGATATTAAAATTGAGATTTAGACAATTATTTTTATTAACTTCTTGGCTGAAAATGTACTTTTTTAGTTGAAAGTTCATTTATTTGGTTAGGATTTTTTTTTCATTGAAAACAAATATTTTCTAAAATTAAATTGATAGTGAAAAATTAATTTTTTTACTGAAAATATATATTTGTTTTAGGTGAAAATTCATGAAAAATATAGAAATTTCTTCTTTTTTCAAAAGAAAATTCATCTTCTTTTAAAAAAAGTTTTGTTTATTAAATTTTGTTAGTTAGCATATTTAAAAGAAAAAGTGAGTATAAATTTGAATAATTTAAAATGATATTTAGATGTTTCAGAAGTTTTGGAAAGATTCGCAAATAATGTAAAACTTGAGAAGATTTCAACAAATTTTTTAAAAAATGTTGATTTTTGAAAGTATTTTTTTTACGTTCATGAAAAATATAAATTTGTTCATTATAATTTTGAAAAATAAAAAGTGTCGCCAAGAGAACTGGCTTTTCAAGCTGCAACATAAACTCTATGGTAAAAAAATGTCCTCCTGCTATCCTGTTCCATTCAAGACTCTGGAGGGTGACCCAGCGTGACCCCAAAGCGCTGACCAATCCGGCAGTTTTCACTCAGTTTTCAGTGAAGATTGAGTAGTGTTGACGTTAAAATTTTGCTGTTCTCGCGAGAAAATAATCTCGTCACTGTGCCAAAATATTTCTTACAAATTCGCATAAGGTTAGTAATAACATTATTACACTATTTAGATTAAATACAAAATTAATAAAAAAACTTTTCAACTCTCTCAATCCGAATTTGTAGAATTTTCACTAATTTAATTAGTAGCATTGTGTCTGACTGTTAAATTAGTAATTTCGAGACTTTATAATAAATGAAATTGTATCAGATTTATGTTACTAAATGAATTAGTAAACGGGTTCTACTGACCTTGAAAAATGTACTTACTGACACTTCCATTTTTATTACAGAATTTTCTTAAAACTGAATTAAAAAATCTAACATCTGTCCATACCTGATCTGTAAGAGCGTTTGCTCTTATAGCCTTGCCTTTCTCGCTTTGCCTCTCCTCGCCTCCCACGCATGTTCCTTCTTTCTCGCTTTGCCTCGCATTGCCAAACTCTGCCTCCACATCTTGTACCTAAAAAATGTATACTAGCCTTATGATTAAGAAAAATTTAAATAAATTAGATAAGTGAAGGAGTTTTAGCAAAAGCATATGTATAAGTAATTCAAAAAATTGAGATTATAATATCTTTTATCAGAATTTTAATACTTTCTAAAAAGTAAAAAAAATTGTTTTGTCATAAAATCATTGTAAAACTAATACGACAAATACTAATAGATAATTTGGCAAGAAGAAAATTAATTTTTAAATTATTAAATCGAATGGCGCTACTAGTTTTTACGAATCTCGCATTTTTATACAATTTAAAAACTACAAAATTTCTTACAAAAATGTACGATTGAATTTCAGAGAAAGAATTTATTGTTTATTGTTTAAACATATACCTGATATAGAGTTATGGAATTTTCTGAACACTAAAGTTGAATTTAATTTAATTATTATGGTTTACATCGCAACTATTTGGTTGAAAATTAATCTCTTTTGGTCGAGGATTCAAACTATTTTGTTGAAATTTCATCTTTTTTTGTTGAATTCAACTATTTTCGGTATAAAATTAAAATAGTTTTTTGTTGAAATATCAAATATCACGTTTATGTTGAGAACTCATCCTTTTTTCTTTCAAATTTAACTACTTACTTGGAAATGGAACAAATTTATTAAAAATTTATGATTTGGTTGATGATCCATAATTTTATTTGAAAAATCATTTTTTTTGTTACATTTTTTTCCTAAAAATTATGTTTTCTAGTTTAAAATTAATTGTTTAACTGAAAATTCGAATTTGTGGAAGAATGTTTAAGCTTGCTGGTGACTGATTCCTCTTTTTGGTTGAAAATTGCTCTAATTTGTTAAAAACAAATCTATTTTGGTAGAAAATTCATCTTATTGGTGAAAATTTATCTTTTTGGTTAAAAATTAGGTTTTTCTTATTTAGAATTAATTTTTTTTACTGAAAATGAAACCTTTCCATTGTTTGTCGCAAATGGATCTTTTTGATAGAAATTTAATCTTCTTGGTCGAAAATTATTATATTTCGATGAAAATTTAGTTTGGTTTTATTGAAGATTAATTTTTTTACTGAAGATTTAATTATTCTATTTTTAGTTGAAAATTTATCGGTTTTAGGTGAAAATTCAACTATTTGTTAAAAATCCGTCGTCTTTTGGTAGAAGAGTATTCTCATTAGTTGAAGCTTCATATTTTTGGTGAAAAATTAATTCCCGTGGTGGAAAATTCGTTTCTTTTTTATTGAAAATTTATTTTATTAACTGAAAATTTAAGTAATTTATTTTTGGTAAAAAATTTATCTTTTTAGTTAAAAATTCAATGATTTGGCTAAAAATTAAATTTTTTTAGTGGAAGATTTATCAGGGAAAAACTGATTTATCATTTTAGTTGAAAATTCACTTGAACTATTCCATCTTTGTGCAAAATTGACATTCTTCATATCAAAATTTATCACTGTATTTAAAACTTATTTAATTTGGCTGAAAATTCATTTTCTTATAGTTTAAAATTCATTTTTCGAACTGTAGATGTAACTTTTCCATTGAAAATTTATATTCTTAATTTTAAAAAAATCCGCCCGCCTCGCGGGCACATTCTCGTCGCGCGCGACTCGCTTCGCTCGCAAGTTTGAGCGCGCCTAGAGCGCGCGACTGTTGGTTCTCGCGCTTCGCGCTCGATAACATGTTTCCCTTGCGCTCCGCGCTCGGCTTTTGTATATTCCCATAGATTTTTTAAGCCTAGGGTGAAACCATCGACAGCAGTAATTTGGTGATTGTGAATTCTCCTTTGTTAAAGCTCCTTCGGCTTTAACGAACTCGAATTTGTGCCTCAAATTGTATATCATTTCCCTAAATGTATATTATTACAATTAATAACATGCAATCATATTAAAACATACGTAGTGTTATTGACTCGTTTAAAAAATGCACATTCTTTAAAAACAATTTTGCTATTAAAAATTGTATTGCAACTTCTGACGGTTTTTTTTTAAACTGAATTTGCTCATTTCCATACGGTTAAACATCAGCCTTACCTCTTTCTAACTTCTAAATTATATCCCTAGACTCAGTCACTCAACAAAATTCGATTGAATAGGGGTTGGGGCGTGGCGGGGAGAGGGTGATTAGTTTAAATCGAGTCATAGCTGGTTATCGTTTTATTCTCAGAAGGTCACCAATATTCAGCACCGATCCCACCAACCCACCCACCAACTCAACTTCAGATTTCTGCCATTTAATTAATTTTTTACCTATTTAGGTCGGGT